>MU681930.1:235022-266778 GCA_026770625.1 Nicotiana glauca | reverse complement strand
TCAATATTTTAGCATAACTTAGTTTTAACTAGTAGTTATTAAATCGTAGTTGATAATTATAAAACCCCAAAAAATGATAGAAGTACAATTAGGAGTCAAAACGCATCTCTAGACTAAGCAATTACTCAACTCCCTTTTCTAGCTCCCTGTGGAAATTGACCCCGATACCACTATTGGGTAAAAGTATTAGCGCCCACTCTTCCTAAGGTTGAGTCCATTGCGATCAGCCATCTTCTATCGCGATTCTGCCGCGGTTGTGATGACCCGACCAGTTGTAACTTGTAACTCTCTATTTGTGACGACCCAACTAGTTGTCTTATGAGTTACCACTCAGTTTCCCCCATTTATGCTTCTTATTGCTTTTTTGTTGGCTCTATGTATGATCGGGCTGGTTGGCTCGAGTTCAGAAAGGTTTTGGTAAGGTTTGAGGCACCTAATCTCTTTTGGAGAAGCTTAAGTTGAAAAGGTCAACCCGATATTGGCTTATGTATTAGAGGGCTCGAATGTGAGTTCTGATGATTTGGATAGCTTCAGGAGGTGATTTAAGACTTAGGAGCATCACCGGGATGTGTTTTGGAGGTTCGGAGTAGATTTAGACTTGAATTAGCGAGATTGGAATATTGGCATTTCCGATTGATATGTGAGATTTTGATATAGGAGTCAGAATGGAATTTAGGGAGTCGTACTTGGTCCGTTATGTCATTTGGGATACATGTGCAAAATTTCAGGTCATTCGGACGTGGTTTGGTAGACTCTTTGATCAAAAGTGTAATTTAGAGGATTTTGAAAACTTAGCTTGAATCCGATGTGTTTTGGGTGATTCGATGTTGTTTGATATGTTTTGAAGATTAGTATAAGTTTGGATGGTAGTATAGGACTTGTTGGTGCTTTTGGTTGAGGTCCCGGGGGCCTCGGGGTGATTTCGGATGGTTGACGGAAAGTTTGGAAGTTGGTTTTGGCAGCTGAAGATGCTTCATTGCTGTCATAACCGCACTTGTAGCTAGGGGACCGTAGATGTAGTCTCAGAGAAATGATTTGATAGTCATAGAAGCGGAAAGGGCCTAGGAAGGCAGGAACCATAGTAGTGGTTGAGGGACCGCACCTGCGATGGCGTAGGTGAGGATTATGCATCGCAGATGTGGATTGTAGCGACTTAAGTAAGGACCGCAGATGCGGCGCTTTGGACCACGGAAGCAGTAAAAGGGCCGGAGGTGTGAAAAGCCTGAGCCAGAAGTTATAAGTTATTTCCTTCGCGAATTTTTGGGTTATTTCACCATTTCTAAGACGGTTTTGGAGCTTTTTGAGGGATTTTGAAGAGGGAATTCAAGGGAGCTTCGTTGAGGTAAGATTGTTGAACCTAAAACTTATTTTTATGGTATTATTTCACGGATTAGACTGTAATTATGGAAATTTAAGGGTTAAAATTGGGGAAACTAGGGCTTCGTATTAGAGACCTAGACTTGAGGATTTGAGGGACCATTTGTGGTCGGATTTTGGGAATTTTGATATGTATGAACTCAAGGGGAGATAAGGAATCTATTGATGTAAATTTTATCGAATTCTAAGACGTGGGCCAGGGTCGGGTTTTTGTTAATTTTTGGATTTATGCTATAACTTGATTATTTTCACATGGGCTTTGTTCCCTTAGCATATTTTGACATCGTAATTCTGATTTTGGATAGATTCGACGCGAGAGCAGGCCGATTCAAGGGGCAAAGGCATCGCGGGCTCTAATTTGGACCGGATTGAGGTGAGTAATAATTTTAAATATCGTTCTGAGGGTATGAAACCCCATATTTCACATTGTTGTGCTATATTAAGGTGACACACACGCTAGATGACGAGCGTGGGGTCGTGCACCATTGGGGATTGTGACTTAATCCATCCCGAATGGCTATTTTACCGCGTATTTGATTGAAAACTGTCTGCTATCATCATGTTTTGGGCAGAATGCCATATTTGGGTCTCGTGGCAACTATTTGGACCCTTAGGGGATTTTTACTGTATTTCCTCACTGTTTTGAATTTATACTTGTGCTCAGTCATGCTATATCCTACTATTTTCATAACTCAGCCATGTTTACTCTGTTTTAATATATCAAATGATATTTTAAATGATAATGTAGGCTGAGTATTAGGTTTTACTGTTGCCCGAGTGGCTTATGAGATTCTGACTGAGTAAGGTTGAGGGCTTGTATTGTGAGGATACATTGATTTATGATTATGAGTCTGAGGGCCTGAGATTGTATGCCGCGAGGTGGCTTTTGATATGAGGCTGAGAACCTATGTGATTATGCCATGATATGGATTGATATTGATCTTGGGCCATATAGGGACCCTCTAGGAGTCTGCATACCCCGAGTGAGCACGGGTACCTATTGTGATATGAGATGAAGCCTGAGGGGCTGGTATTGTTCCATATGTTGCCCGAGGGGCTGATTCTGTTGATAATATGCTTGAGGGACGGTTTTTTATGTGTTTATATGTTCTAGCTGCCTGTCATTTTCTTGCTTGACTGTTAAAAAGGCATATTAAAGAAGCTTAAACTGAACTAAAGTGACTTTACATGTTTTCACTGTTTCATTGCTTTTACTGCTTCATTATAGCCTATTTATGTGCCTCTACATTATTTTTTATTGTTCAGTCTGCTTTATTATTATTAATCACTGAGTTGGAGTACTCACTTTACTCCCTGCCAGTGTGCAGATTCAAGCACTTCAGGCCCTGCTTGCGAGGGTTGAGAGCTTCCAACAGACTTTGGAGATTCACTAGGTAGCTACTCATTGTTCGCAGCCCAGTGCTTCTCTCTCTATCTTTTTTTCTCCTGTTTTAGTTATGTAATAGTTGCGTAGACTCTTTCAGACTTGTAGTTTTTATGATAGATGCTCATGACTGGTGACACCCCGATATCGGGCTATGTCTATTCCGCAAACTGTATTATTCACCTTTACTTTGGGACTATTATTACGCTAAGGACTTAATTGTATTATTTTGATTGCTTAAAAATTAATTGGGTATGTCGGCTGGCCTTGTCTTCACGAGAGGCGCTATCACGACCGTTCCAGGTTTAGGGTCGTGATAAGTTGGTATCCGAGCCTAGGTTACATAGATCTCACAAGTCATGAGCAGGTTTAGTAGAGTCTCGCGGATCTGTACAGAGATGTTTGTATTTATCCTCGAGAGGTTGCAGAACCTTTAGGAAAAACTTCATATTCTTGAAATTCTTATCGTACAAATCTGTTGATCCAAGTACTAAACTTCTATTATTATATTCTCTCACAGATGGTGAGGATACACGCTACCGGTCAGGATGGATGACCCCCAATACCACCAGTTGTGGCCGCTAGAGGCCAAGGACGCGGTAGGGGAAGGGGTGTGTCATGCACATCAGCTAGGGCAACACCTACAGATCCACCAGCCGCCCTGGTTCAAGACCAAATCCCAGTTGTGGTCGCTCCAGCAGCACCATCTCAGGCACCGGTTGTTCCCATCTAGGAGGCCTTGGCTCATATTCTATCAATATGTACTAACCTAGCTCAGGCGGTCTTAGTTACTACAGCCGCAACTACTTCTCAAGCCGGGGGAGGCAATCAGACTCCTACCGCTCGCACACCTAAGCAGGTCGTGCAGGAACTTCAAACACCGGGGGTGCATCCAGCCCACCCGATTATAACTGCTCAGGACTACATAGCTCCTTCCATGCCAGAGGATAAGCAGCGCAGGTTGGAGAGGTTTGGTAGACTTTAGCCTCCGACTTTCAGTGGTGTAGAGGGCGAGGATGCCCAGGGTTTCTTGGACAAGTGTCAGAGAACTCTTACAACATGTATTCTAGAGACCAGTGGGGTATCTTTCACTACTTTTCAGTTTTCTGGAGCTGCCTTCACTTGGTGGGAGGCATTTGAGACACGTAGGCCTATTGGTGCAGCACCCCTTACCTGGCAGTAGTTCTCCGTTCTCTTTTTGGAGAAGTATGTGCTGCAAGAGGAGCTGTACAGGCAGTTTGAGTGGTTGCGTTAGGGAGAGATAACTGTGACACAGTATGAGATGAGGTTCTCTGAGTTAGCTCGTCATGCTATTTGGTTGGTTCCAACAGATAAAGAGAGGATTTGGAGGTTTCTTGATGGCCTCACATATCAACTTCGTATTCTCATGACCAGGGAGAGGGTGTCTGGTGCTAATTTTGAGCAGGTTGTCGGCATTGCTTGTGATATTGAGTCATTCCGTCGCTAGGAGCGAGAGGAGAGGGAGGCCAAGAGGACTTGGGGATCTAGTAGTTATGGTGGTACTCTTTCGAGAGTTAGTTTCAGCACGACAGAAGCCGTCCATTCAGGCATACTCAGCCAGCTCACCTAGGTTATCATAGGGCGTCATCGGGTCATGGTTCTCACAGTTCTCATCAGAGCCAATCATCACTTAGTGCCCTTGCAGCTCAAAGTTCATCCCATGCTCCATCAGTTCAGGGCTCTTCTATGCCAGGGGCATTTACTAGTCATTTCGGTGATAGGGATTCCCTTCAGTTCTCGTCTCTAGCACCCGGGAGTTGCTATGAGTGGAGAGATGGGTCTTATATGGAGGCAGTGTCCTCGTTGTCTTGCAGGTTTATCTCAACAGAGGAGTCAACCATTGGCTTTAGCGCCAGCTGCTTCACCATCACCCACCCAGTCAGCTAAGGGTGTAGGTCAGTCAGCTAGGGGTCGCCCTAAAAGGGAGGCCGCTTAGATGGCGGCTAGGCCTGTTTTTATGCACTTCCAACTAGACCCAATGCTATTGCTTCCGATGCTGTTATTACGGGTATTGTTTCAGTCTGCCACAGAGATGCCTCTTTATTATTTGATCCCAGTTCCACTTGTTCTTATGTTTTATCATACTTTGCTCGTTATTTGGATATGCCCAGTGAGTCTCCTATTTCATCTGTTGATGTATCTACTCCGGTGGGTGATACTGTTATTGTGGACCATGTGTACCGGTCATATATGGTGACTATTGGGGGTCTGGAGACCCGAGTGGATCTATTATTATTATGTATGGTAGACTTCGATGTTATTTTGGGCATGGATTAGCTATCTCCATGTCATGCTATTTTGGACTGTCATGCTAAGACAGTGACATTGGCTATGCTGGGTGTGCCACAGATTGAGTGGCGAGGTTCGACTGATTATGTTCCCAATAGGGTAATTTCATTTCTGAAGGCCTAGTGTATGGTTGGGAAGGGTTATCTTTCGTATCTATCCTTTGTGAGAGATGTCAATGCAGAGACTCCCAGTATTGATTTTGTTCTAGTTGTGAGTGATTTTGCCAATGTGTTTCTTGCAGACCTTCTAGGCATGCCACCGGACAGGGACATTGATTTTGGTATTTATCTGGTGCCGATCACTCAGCTCATTTCTATTTTGTTGTATCGTATGGCACCAGCGGAGTTGAAGGAGTTAAAGGAGCAACTTCAGGAACTCCTTGATAAGGGGTTCATTCGGCCTAGTGTGTCGCCTTGGGGTTCTCCAGTTCTATTTGTGAAGAACAAGGATGGCACGATGAGGATGTGCATTGATTACAAGCAGTTGAACAAAGTAACAGTTAAGAACAAGTATCCTTTACCTCGTATCGATGATTTGTTTGACCATATTCAGGGAGCGAGAGTGTTCTCCAAGATTGATCTCCGCTCAGGTTATCACCAGTTGAAGATCGGGGACTCAGATATTCTTAAGACGACTTGTAGGACCCGATATGGTCATTATGAGTTCCTTGTTATGTCTTTTGGGTTGACCAATACCCCAACAACGTTCATGCATTTGGTGAATAGTATGTTCCGACCGTATCTCAACTCATTTGTCATAGTCTTCATTGATGATATTCTGGTATACTCGCATAGTCAGGAGGAGCACACAGAGCATTTGAGAGTTGTGTTGTAGAGGTTGAGGGAGGAGAAACTTTATGCAAAGTTCTCCAAGTGTGAGTTTTTGCTCGACTTGGGGTATGTGGTGTCCAGTGAGGGTATTCGGGTTGATCCGAAGAAGATAGAGGTGGTTCAGAGTTGGCCCACACCGTCCTCAGCCACAAAGATTCGTAGTTTTCTTGGTTTGGTGAGTTATTATCGCCGGTTTGTTTAGGGATTCTCATCTATCACATCGCCCTTGACCAAGCTGACTCAGAAGGGTGCTCCATTTGTGTTGGTCAGATGAGTATGAGGAGAGCTTTCAGAAGCTCAAGACAACCTTGACCACAACTCCTGTGTTAGTATTGCCATCAATTTCAGATTCCTATAACGTGTATTGTGACGCTTTACAGGTTGGTATTGGTTGTGTATTGATACAGGACGACAGAATTATTGCTTACGCTTCTCATCAGTTGAATCCCTATGAGAAGAACTACCCCATTCACAATTTGGAGTTGGCTGCCATTGTCATGCGTTGAAGATTTGGAGGCATTACTTGTATGGTATGTCTTGTGAGGTGTTTATCAATCATCGTAGCCTCCAGCACTTGTTCAAGCAGAATGATCTCAATTTGAGGCAGCGGAGATGGTTGGAGTTGCTAAAGGATTATGATATTACTATATTATACTATCTGGGGAAGGCCAATATGGTGGCCGATGCTTTGAGCCGAACCTCTTGCAGTTGATGTCCAGGCCTTGGCCAATTGGTTCGTAAGGTTGGATATTTCGAGGCCAATCGGGTATTAGCTTGTGTGATTTCTTGGTCCTCCTTATATGATCGCATCAGAGAGAGCTAGTATTATGATCCTCATTTACTTGTCCTTAAGGACAGAGGTCAGCACGATGATGCTAGATATGTGTCTATTGGTGATGATAGGGTGTTGAGGATGCAGGGCCGGATTTGTGTGCTCGATGTAGATGGGCTTCAGGAGTTGATTCTGGAGGAGGCCTATAGCTCGGGGTATTCCATTCATCCAAGTGTCGTGAAAATGTATCAGGATCTGAGACAGCATTATTGGTGGAGGAAATGAAGAAAGACATTGTGGGATTTGTAGCTGGGTGTCTCCATTGTCAGCAGGTAAAATATGAGCATCAGAGACTGAGTGGCTTGCTTCAGCATATGGATATTCCGGAGTGGAAGTGGGAACGGATCACCATGGACTTTGTAGTTGGGCTCCCACGGACTTTAAGGAAGTTCGATGCTATTTGGGTGATTGTGGATCGGCTGACCAAGTCCGCGCACTTCATTCCTGTGTGTACTATCTATTCTTCAGAGCAGTTGGCAAAGATCTATATCCGGGAGATTGTTCATTTGCATGGTGTCCTAGTTTCCATCATTTCAGATAGGGGCACTCAGTTTACTTTGCCATTTTGGAGGTCTGTACAGTGAGAGTTGGGTACTCAGGTTGAGTTAAGCACAACTTTTCACCCTCAGACGGACGGGCAGTCCGAGCATACTATTCACATATTGAAGGACATGTTGCGTGCTTATGTCATTTATTTTGGTGGGTCATGGGATCAGTTCCTACTGCTTGTAGAGTTTGTGTACAACAACAACTACCCCTCGAGTATTCATATGGTTCCATATAAGGCTTTGTATGAGAGGCGGTGTAGATCTCCAGTTGGTTAGTTTGAGCGGGGTTAGGCTAGGCTATTGGGGACAGACTTGGTGTAGGATGATTTAGAAAAGGTGAAGGTAATTCAGGAGAGACTTCGTACAGCACAGTCGAGAAAAAAACGTTATGCTGACAGGAAGGTTCGGGATGTGTCCTACACAGCTGGCGAGAAGGTTCCATTGAAGGTTTCACTCATGAAGGGTTTTATGAGATTTGGGAAGAAGGGTAAATTGAGTCCTTAGTTCATTAGGCCTTTTGAGGTGCTTCGGAGGATTGGGGAGGTGGCTTATGAGCTTGCTTTGCCACCCAGCTTGTCGATTGTGCATCCGGTATTTCATGTTTCTATGCTCGGTATATATATTGGGGAACTGTCTCATGTTCTGGATTTCATCTCGGTGCAGTTAGATGGTGATTTGACTTATGATGTGGAGTCAGCAACTATTTTGGAGCGTCAGGTTCGAAAGTTAAGATCAAAGGATATAGCTTCAGTGAAAGTGCAGTGGAGAGGTCAGCCGGAGGCTACCTGGGAGACCGAGCGGGAGATGCGGAGCAGATGTCCTCACCTGTTTGAGGCTTTACGTATGTTTCTTGACTCGTTCGAGGATGAACGTTTGTTTAAGAGGGGGAGAATGTGACGACCCGACCAGTCATCTCATGAGTTACCGCTCCGTTTACCCTATTTATGCTTCTTATTGCTTTGTTTATCGGTTCTATGTGTGATCGGGTTGGTTGGCTCGAGTTCGAAAAGGTTTTGGTAAGGTTTGAGGCACTTAGTCTCTTTTGGAGAAACATAAGTTGGAAAGGTGAACCAGATGTTGACTTATGTGTTAGAGGGCTCGCATGTGAGTTCTGATGGTTCGAGTAGCATCGAGAGGTAATTTGAGACTTAGGAGCGTGATCGGAATGTGTTTTGGAGGTCTGGAGTAGATTTAGGCTTGAATTGGCGAGATTGAAATTTTGGCATTTTCCGGTTTATAGGTAAGATTTTGATATATGAGTCGGAATGGAATTCTTGGAGTTGCAGTAGGTCTGTTATGTAATTTGGGAAGTGTGTGTAAAATTTCAGGTCATGTGGACGTGGTTTGGTACTTTTTGATCAAAAGCGTAATTCGGAAGATTTTGGAAACTTAGGCTTGAATCTGATGTGTTTTGGGTGATTTGATGTTGTTTGAGGTGTTTTGAAGATTGGTATAAGTTTGGATGGTGGTATAGGACTTATTGGTGCTTTTAGTTGAGGTCCTGGGGGCCTCGGGGTGATTTTGGATGGTTGACGAAAAGTTTGGGAGTTGGTTTTGGCAGCTGAAAATGTTCCATTGCTGTCATAACCGAACTTGCAGCTAGGGGACCACAGATGCAGTCTTGCAGAAGCGATTTGATAGTCGCAGAAGCGGAAAGGCCTAGGAAGGCAGGAACCGCAGAAGTGGTTGAGGGACTGCATCTGCGATGGCACAGATGCATATTTTGCATCACAGATGTGGATTGTGCGACTTAAGTGGGGACCACAGATACGACGTTCGGGACCGCTGAAGCGGTTGTGCAGGAGCGGTAAAAGGGCCGCAGGTGCGAAAAGCCAGGGCCAGAAGGTATAAGTTATTTCCTTCGCGAATTTTTGGGTTGTTTCACCATTTCTAAGACGGTTTTGGAGCTTTTTGGAGGATTTTGAAGAGGGAATTCAAGGGAGCTTCGTTGAGGTAAGATTGTTGAACCTAAAATTCATTTCTATAGTATTATTTCATGGATTAGAGCTGTAATTATTAAAATTTAAGGGTTAAAATTAGGGAAACTAGGGCTTGGTATTGGAGACCTAGACTTGAGGATTTGAGGGACCATTTGTGGTCGAATTTTGAAACTTTTGATATGTATGAACTCGTGGGGAGATAAAGAATCTATTGATGTAAATTCTATTGAATTCCGAGACGTGGGCCCACGGGTCGGGTATTAGTTAATTTTGGGATTTATGCTATAACTAGATTATTTTTGCATAGGCTTCATTCTCTTAGCATATTTTGACATCGTGATTCTGACTTTGGATAGATTCGACACAAGAGGAGGCTGATTCAAGGGGCCAAGGCGTCGCGGGGTAGAGTTTGGATCGGATTGAGGGAATAATAATTTTAAATGTTGTCGTGAGGGTATGAAACCCCGAGTTTCACATCGTTGTGCTATATTGAGGGGACGCACATGCTAGATGACAAGCGTGGGGTCGTGCACAGTTGGGGATTGTGACTTAGTCCATCCCGAATGTCTATTTACTGTGTATTTAATTGAAAACTATTTGCTATCATCATGTTTTGGTCGGAATGCCATATTTGGGCCTCGTGCCAACTATTTAGACCCTTAGGGGCTTTTTACTGATATTTCCTCACTGTTTTGACTTTATACTTGTACTCCGTCATGCTATATTCTACTGTTTTTATAACTTATCCATGTTAACTCTATTTTAATACATCAAATGATATTTTAAATGATAATTTGGGCTGAGCATTATGTTTTACTATTGCCCGAGTGGCTTATGAAATTCTGTTTGAGTAAGGACGAGGGCCTGTATTGTGAGGATACACTTATTTAAGATTATGAGGCCGATGGCCTGAGATTGTATGCCACGAGGTGGCTTGTTGATATAAGGCCGAGAGCCTATGTGATTATACCATAAGATGGCTTGATATTACGCTTGGGCCCCTCCAAGAGTATGCACACCCCAGTGAACGCAGGTATCCATTGTGATATGAGATGTAGCCCGAGGGGCCAGTATTATTCCTTGTGTTGCCTCAAGGGCTGATTCTATTGGTAATGTGACCGAGGGGCAGTTCTTTATGTGTTTATCTATTCTAGCTGCCTCTCATTTTCTTGATTAACTGTTAAAAAGGCATATTAAAGAATCTTAAATTGAACTAAAGTGACTTTACAGGTTTTCACTATTTCATTGCTTTTATAGGCTTTTACTGCTTCTTTATAACTTGTTGATGTTCCTCTACATGATTTCTTATTGCTTAGTCTGCATTTATTATTATTACTCACTAACTTAGAGTATTCTCTTTACTCCCTACACCCCGTATGCAGATTCAGGCGGTTCAGGTCCTGCTTACGAGGGTTAAGAGCTTCCAGCAGACATCGGAGATTCAATAGGTAGCTGCTCGACATTCGCAGCCCATTGCTTCTCCCTCTATCTTTTTTCTCCTATTTTAGTTATGTAATAGTTGCGTAGACTCTTTTATACATGTAGTTTTTAGGATAGGTGACATCCCTATGTCGGGATATGTTTATTCCGTAAATTATATTATTCACCTTTACTTTGGGATTATTATTATGCTAAGGACTTAATTGTATTATTTTGACTGCTTAAAAATGAATTGGGTGTGTCAGCTGGCCTTGTCTTCACGAGAGGCGCCATCACAACTGGGTGCCGGTTTAGGGTCGTGATACTATTACAAGTGTCTTTGTAATAACTCTATTACAAAGACTTTACAACTTGACTAATTCTTGCCAAGACACAACCATAAGGATTTATGGTTTACAAAGGGTTTCCTACACAATGCTTCTAAGTAAGTTAATTAGTAATGTCACATCCCAAACTACCCCGTAGATGTGACTGGTACCCAGCTAACACCACCTGTCAGGCGAACCCCTTGTTTAACCATTTACACAAACACTGAGAGAAAAAGAGCAGGACTAAAGTATTATTAATAATTAAAGAGGTAACGAGTATCGCTCAATACCTTAGTCAATTGATAGAAAAACCAACAATCACTCAAATAATAAAACTCTAGCCCAAATCCCACACTAAGACCATGGAGCATCTAACAGAGTAATATGAGTTTTATTGACGGGTATGCATACCCCCAAAAAAAAGAAACACTAACACGAACTAAGCAAGTCTGAACGAAAGCCTCCACGAACAATGCGGCGGCTCACCTCAGCAATAGGTTCCACCCGAACAATTCATCATCCACTAGCTCTATCTCCCGCAATGGTATCTGTATAGGGATGTAGGTAAGGAGTGAGTTATACGTAAATATAACCCATTAAGATCCTCGACCCACCACTTTAAATACCTTTGGAACAAGTGTTAGAAAATACAAACAAACTGCAACACGAATGATAAAGTAAATATGATAATTATACTGTAACTCAATATATGTGTATCAACATAGTTATTAAGAATTAACCAACAAGGATACTCACTAAGGATATATCGTAATTGCAGTGAAAGAAATTTACCAACACACCTACGAGTCCACAACGGCACCACAATGCCTCAAATATGTAACAGAACATACACAATGCTCGGGTGATGTACAAAGGCATGCACAATGGCCCAACATCATGGCGCACAGCCGTATCAAACTCAATATCATGGGGCACAGCCGTATCAATCAAAAAACTTATAAAATAATTTTTCATAAAATAATATATTTTCGGATAGTCTAAGACCACCGATTCTACCAAGCGCACGCTTGTCCCAACACATGGACTAGGCAGAGAAAACACACTTTGAAAACGGGTTTTAGAAAAGAAAGCATCAAAGCTTAAAGTCTCACTTACCTCGCTAATGGGAAGTTCTCCAACCTTGCAACGTCTAGAAAACCAGCCAAATGGCCTCCAATGGCTTCAATCTATCCAAAGTATTGAATAACACGTCCTAATTAATTTACGTGAATAATTTCCATAATCTTAAGAGGAGTCAAAATCAATATCAACCCCTAATCCAATTAATAAATTATTGTCATTGGCCATTAGTAGTGCTTCAAAAGTGCCAAAACAGTAGTACTGCACAAACTATACCATAACTTGTACTCCCTCCGGTCCAAAATAAGTGATTTTTTGACCTTTTTCTTGTGGTCCAAAATAAGTGATTTTTTCAGATTTCAAGAATGAATTAATGATTTTTTTCCGACATTGTCTTTGGAGTTAATAATGTTGGAATATTTGTTAGGAGTATTTATGTGAGATAGTAAAGGTTAATATGGTCAATTCAATTGCTAATTAATGCTAAAAGGTGAATTTCTTAATCTGTGTGAAAACATCCAAAAAATTACTTATTTTGGACAGGAGGGAGTACCATATACTCCCTCCGTTTCAATTTATGTGAACCTATTTCCTTTTTAGTCCGTGCCAGAAAGAATGACCTCTTTCCTTATTTGGAAACAATTTACCTTTATGCAATGATTTATAGTCACACAAAATAAAGGTGCATCATTTTACACCACAAGATCAAAAGTATTCTCTCTTTTCTTAAACTCCGTACCCAGTCAAATGGGTTCACATAAATTAAAACGGAGGGAGTAGTTTATATTACTTTATCATTGCCTTCATCATTACTTTCAATCATTACATCATGATTGACAATTATACTCTATGTACTTAATAATAAATACATCTAATACTGTAGTTCTTAAATAGGTTCAATTCACTGTATAAGTGTACGAAAATCCTTGTTCATCCAAAATTCCTATCTCATATTTACTCTTTACAAGCTAACACTCATTAGTTCCCTCATTATTATCCAATCACCATTCAATCATTATATCTTCATAAACCATAGTGAAAGTTGTAATCAATATCCAGAATACTCTTCATGCAAATCATTCCATGTACCATTGTAAGAATTAATACCTGGTGCTTTTGTGTTCTTCCACGCCAAATTATAGTTCATTGCCTCTAGTCTATTGTTCCGCCATCGGTCTGGTCTCCTGTATTCTATTTTATCAGGGTTTTTCTTTTCCTTCCCTTTCGTCTCTTTGTAGTAAATGAGATTACAATTTTTTTATTTTTTATTTTTTTTTATTGATCTGTATATTAGGTCTTTTCATGTGGGCCACCAAAAAAATACATATATATGGGCCTAGCTCTAGCTTTTACCATATATTTTATCCCAATTGCTTTATTATCCAACCATCAGATATAATTATAAATTAGGCCCATTAATCATTTCAATAAATTTTAAAACTCTTTAAGTAAATCAGTATATATAAAAATTATCGATTATTACATTCACCCCCACTTAAACAAGTGTTCGTCCTCGAACGAGTTAGAAAGTGTACCTGACATCTCGAAAAACTGGGGGTACTTGCTTCGAATGTCTGCTTTGGACTCCCACGTAGCTTCCTCTGTTGGGTGGTTACGCCATAATACTTTCACTGAAGGAACCTTTTTCGACCTCAATTTCCGCACTTGCCTATCGAGAATAGCTATCGGACCTTCTTCATAAGTTAAGTTCTCATCAAGATCCACATCCTCTGGCTGAATCTTATGACTATTATCATGAACATATCGTCTAAGCATAGATACATGAAATACGGGATGAACCGCAGAAAACCTCGGAGGCAAGGCAAGTTTATACGCCACCGACCCGATTCGATCTAAAATCTCATACGGACCAATATACCTTGGACTTAGCTTGCCTTTGCGCCCAAATCTCATTACTCCTTTCATAGGGGATACCTTCAAAAAGACTTTTTCTCCTTTCATGAACTCCAAATCCCAAACTCTCTTATCTGCGTAGGATTTCTCTCTACTTTGAGCTGTCCGAAGTCGTTCTCGTATCAATGCAACTTTCTCCAAAGCTTGCTGGACAAGATCCGGACCCAATAGATGTGCTTTATTAGGTTCGAACCATCCAATTGGTGAGCGACATTTACGTCCATATAGAGTTTCAAACGCCGCCATTTGTATATTCGACTGATAGCTGTTATTATAAGCAAATCTGCTAACGGCAACTGATCATCCCAATGACCACCAAAATCAATGGCATAAGCTCTAAGCATGTCCTCCAAGATCTGAATAACCCGTTCGGACTGTCCGTCCGTCTGTGGATGGAAAGCTGTGCTCAACTCAACCTGAGAACCCAAAGACTTTTGAAATGACTTCCGAAATTCTGCAGTAAATTGTGCACCTCGATCTGATATTATGGAAATAGGCATACCATGAAGCCGAACTATCTCACAGAGGTATATATCTGCTAGTTGTTCTGCAGTATGAGTAACTCGAACTGGTATGAAATGTGAGGACTTTGTGAGACTGTCCACGATTACCCATACTAAATCATGTTTCTTAAAAGTACGTGGCAACCCAACTACAAAATCCATAGTAATCCTTTCCCGCTTCCACTAAGGGATAATCAAAATTTGCATCACACCTCCTGGTTTTTGGTGCTCATATTTTACCTGCTAATAATTTAAGCAACTAGTTACATGTTTCAGAATGTGATACTTCATACCTTTCCACCAGTACAATTGACGCAAGTCTTGATACATTTTAGTAGCACCTGGATTGATAGAGTAACGGGAGCTATGAGCCTCTTCAAGAATCAACTGCTTTACATCACCCACCATGGGGATACACAATCTACTATGCCGTCGTAAAACACCTTCATTATCAATAACAAATGGCTTAACACCACCATTCTGCACTCGATCTCGGAGTCTAACTAGATGGGGATCTTCAAACTGACGAGCCTTGACCTGCCCAACCAAGGATGATTGTGCTACTAAGCCTGCAAGTAATCTACCCGGCAATGTATGATCGATACGCACTCCCCGATTGGCCAATGCCTGAATATCTATAACCATAGGTTGTTCTTCAATAGTAAAACGGACCAAGCTACCCATAAACTTTCTACTCAAGGCGTCTGCCACCACATTCACTTTCCGGGGATGATATAAAATAGTAAGTTCATAATCTTTAAGTAATTCTAACCACCGTCTCTGCCTCAGATTCAGATCTCTTTGCTTGAATATATATTGTAGACTCTTTTGATCAGTATAGATTTCACACAGCTCACCATAAAGATAGTGACGCCAGATCTTAATTGCAAATACAATCGCAGCTAATTCCAAGTCATGAGTTGGATAATTCTTTTCATGGTTCTTTAGATGTTGAGAAGCATAAGCTACTACCTTGCCATTTTTCATCAGCACACAACCCAAACCGACTCGAGACGCATCACAATAAATAGTAAAAACCCCTGCACATGTAGGTACTGTCAAAATCGGAGCTGTAGTCAATACGATCTTCAATTTCTCAAAACTTTCTTCACACTCATTTGACCACTGAAATGCAATACCCTTCTGAGTCAATCGAGTCAATGGAGTAGCTATCTTTGAGAAACCCTCAACAAACCTTCTATAATATCCAGCTAGGCCTAAAAAGCTACGTATCTCTGTAGGAGTCGTGGGTCGAGGCCAATCTCGAACTGCCTCTATCTTCTTTGGATCAACTTGAATCCCATCTAGTGACACCACATGTCCCAAAAAGCAAACTGTATACAACAAAAATTCACACTTTGAGAATTTGGCATAAAGCTTTCGCTCCTGAAGTGTCTGTAGCACAACTCTCAAGTGCTGTTCATATTTTGCCTCACTTCGAGAGTAGACCAAAATGTCATCAATAAATACAATCACAAAATGATCTAAGAATGGCTTAAATACCCTATGCATGAGGTCTATAAATGCTGCAGGGGCATTAGTAAGCCCGAAGGACATCAGCAAAAATTCAAAATGCCCGTACCTAGTCCGAAACGCTGTCTTGGATATATCCTCGGTCTTAATTCTCAGTTGATGGTAACCCGATCTCAGGTAAATCTTTGAAAAGTGAGTTTCACCCTGTAGCTGGTCGAATAGATCATCAATATATGGCAACAAATATTTATTCTTCATCGTCACCTTATTCAGCTGCCTGTAATCAATACACATTCTCATCGTGCCATCTTTCTTTTTATCAAATAACACAGGTGCACCCCAAGGTGACACGCTAGGCCTGGTTAATACCTTATCAAGTAGCTCTTAAAGTTGGACCTTTAATTCTCTCAATTCCGCTGGGGCCATACGGTATAGAGGAATAGAGATAGGTTGAGTCCCTGGCACCAAATCAATACTAAACTCAATTTCTCTTGTCGGAGGCAGCCTGGGTAAATCTTCTAGAAATACATCAACAAATTCTCGGACCACTAGAACGCTTTCAATAGTAACATCCTCCAAGCGTGTATCATGAACGGTAGCAATAAAACCTAAACACCCATTATTAATCATTCGACGTGCTTTTACATAGGATATTATCTTTCTCTGAGTCAGAGGAGTTATGCCTTTCCACACTAAACATGGTTCTCCAGGAAAATCAAAACGTATCATCTTGGAATGACAATCAACTGAAGCATAACACGACGCTAACCAGTCCATACCCATAATTACATCAAAGTCGGACATAGGCAACACTAGTAGATCAACTACGGTATCCCTGCCCTGAATAAATATCACACGGTCTCTATAGATGCTATCCACAGATATAGTCTCCCTCACTGGGGTCACCACAATATAAGGCACATTAAGAGAGTCAACTTCTCGTTCTAATTATATGGAAAAAGATTGAGATATATATGAATAGGTAGAACCAGGATCAATTAGAGCATAAGCCCCATAAGAACTGACAATGATAATACCTGTGACTAATGTATTAGATGCCTTGGCATCCTTCCTAGCCATAGCGAAGAATCTCGGCGGACCACCCGCTTCCTGAGTAGTTTATGTACCCTGTCGACCCTGTCTACGAGCAACCTGCAGAGTGGCTCTAGTTGGCTGAGTCTGAGTCTGTGTACCTGTAAACGTTTTCTGCGGTTGTGGAGTAGCATGGCTAGTAGCAGAATATCCTCTAGGAAAATACTTAGCAATATGTCCTTTTTCACCACAAGTAAAACAAGCCCCATCTGTTCCAAAATAATGACCAGTATGATTTCTACCACAATTTCAACACCTCGGATGTTGACCTGACTGATATGAGCTATTATCCTTCCTCTGTGTCTGTTGCTGCCCCTGTCTAGATGGATAAGTACTCCTAGCAGATTGCACCACTGACTCGGACTGAGTAGGTCTGGACTGCCCATGCTTAAAACCACTCTTGCCCCTAGATGGAGCTCCACTAAACCCGTCGGCGCTACTAGCCTTTTTGCTTTCTCGCTCGGTCCTGTCCCTCTCTTGATAAGACTCATAGAGGAGAGCAGTATCCACTACCTCTTTGTATGAACCACCTTTAACATCCCTAACCACAGGACCCTGATAACTATGTTCAAGCCCATCCACAAACCTCCTCACCTTCTCATGCTCATCTGCAACTAGAAAAGGTGCATAACTAGCTAAGTCAGTGAGCTTAGCCGCATACTCTATAACCGTCATACTACCCTGGCACAGTTGCTCGAACTAACATCTCATGTCGTATCTCTTGCTCACTGGAACGAACCTATCCATAAACATCGCTGAAAACTCTGACCAAGTAATAGGTGGTAAACCTGCTCGTCTACCTCTCTGAACTGAATTCCACCATGACTCTGCAGATCCTGAAAGTAGAAAAGTAGCAAATTTCACCCCTCGAATCTCCTTTAGACACAAAGTAGATAGTATCTTCTCACAACGCTGAATGAACTTTTGGGGCTCAATAGAAGCCTGTGTAGCATCGAACTCTGGTGGCTTAAGATCTATGAAATTCTTAAGATCCTTAGACTGCCCTGTATTTTCAACTGGCTGAACTACCTGCTGAGGGGCTATCTGAGGAGCTGCAACATTCAGCTGAACCTGTGCTTGCACCTGCGAAGTAGTTTGGGGAGCTGGAAGTCCACCCTGATGAGGCACTAACGCCTCCAACACATTCAACAACCTCACCACTGCATCTGCAAGTAAGGTAACAGTAGACACATCAGCTGATGGTGGAGCATCATGAACCATTTGTTCTTGCACTCGATTTGGCATAGTAGCTTGGGATTGACCCGTGTTCACAACTTCAGGCTGAGGAGCAGCCTGTCTACTAGTCTGAGCTCTAGTCTGATAAGCCCCAACTTGACCACCACCTAGGGTAGTACCCCATCCAGCACCACATCTAGCAGATGAAGGTGTGCGTGTCCTAGCCATCTGTGAAATAAACAATCCAAAGTCAAACTTAAGTAATCTCAACGCACGATCATGGAATGAAAGAAGGGAAACATCCTAAATACTTAGTAGCCTCAAGATCATAAGTATGGGCGCCAACATACCCATGAGCAAGACCCTACTAACCACTGCTCCATGATCCGGGACTTAAAGCCTAAGCGCTGATACCAACTTTGTCACATCCCAAACTACCCCCTAGACGTGACTGGTACCCAGCTAACACCACCTGCCAGGAGAACCCCTTATTTAACCATTTACACAAACACTGAGAGAAAAAGTGCAGGCCTAAAGTATTATTAATAATTAAAGGTCAAAATAAGTGATTAAATCACCTTAATAAATGTGCAGGATGAGCACGACTCAAAATGAACCTTTCTCAATCATGCATAAAATCCCTTTAGAGTTACGTCTATGGTGGAACGATTTAGGAGGTGAAGGGCAAGATGAAGTCAAGAAATATATGAAAGGGCTTACCGGTTTTCTAGAGATTGTGCCTCGGGGAGATATTATCAGAGCACTAGTGACGTGTTGGGACCCGGCACATAACGTGTTCTATTTTTCAGATTTTGAGCTTACCCTAGCATTAGAGGAAATAGCTAGCTACATCGGAAAAGATGAGGTTCCTTTAAGGCACAAATACTTGGTTGCCCCGAGAACTGTAGCTATACACGGATTCTTAGACTCTCTGAAGATAATCAGGACGGTTCATAACGCGGATTTGGTGAATGGCTTTTGCACTGTACACTTCATATACCACGGATATGGCCATATCGGGGGGTTCAACAACCCGGAAAGCAAGATATATAGCAAAGGGAACCGCCAGAAATGGGAGGAACATAGACGAGTTGCTTTCATGGTGGTCTTTTTGGGGCTTATAGTCTTCCCAAGGAAGGATGGTAACATCGACATAAAAATCGCGGGGGTCGTCAGCACTTTAATGACTCAAGCCAAAAACACCTTGGCACCTATGATATTATCCGACATCTTCCGCGCTCCTACAGCCAGCAAGGCTGGGAAAGACTTCTTTGAGGGATGCAATCTACTGTTACAAATGTGGATGACCGAGCATCTGTGCCATCGTCCTCAGTTTTTGAGCTACGGGTCTCCAGAGAAAACCTACATAAAAGAGTTTTACACGAGGATTAAAGGGGTTAATCTACCGGAAGGATTCACGGGTTGGACAACATACTTTCGGTCCCTCACTCATAGTCAAATAGAATGGACATTTGGATGGTTGCCCGTTAATGAAATCATATATATGCCAGCAGCAAGGCCACATTTCCTCCTGATGGGTCTTAGAAGCATTCAGCCTTACGCCCCGTACCGGGTACTGAGACAACTCGGGAGATGCCAGATAGTGCCCAAAGATGATGATCTTAGTTTGCAAGTGGTTGAGATTGGCCCCGACGGCCAATTTCCTGAAGCAAAGATTCGCCAGGTCTGGAGCGAATGTCAATATTTGGCGGCGAATACTTGTGTCCGGGATCGAGCCAAAGGAGAAGTGTCACCTGATTATCAGGCTTGGTATAGAAGGGACGTGGCATTCGAAAGGTCGGCCAAAAGGCCTCACCTCCAGGAGTTTGCTAAATCTTCGCAAGAGCAGTGGGCCTGGTTAGCCAAAGAAAATACATACAGGGCAAAAATAGGAGAGTTGGAAAAGCAGGTCCAAGACCTTAGGTTTGAAAACAGTGTGTAAGTCGCGGCTGACGAAGGTGAGAAAAGGAAATTGGCCAATGAAAACGAAGCCTTACGAGCCCAAATCCAAAAAATAAAGATAGCGGCTGAAGACCCTGTTAGAAGTGCCAAAGATGCAAAGTTTATAGAAAATTTAAGGCAAAAAGTAAATGACTATAGTTTTGACCTCAACAAAGCGGAAAGACAATTAGCCGGGGTTTGAAAGCAATTGGCTAAAAATGCCGAGGAACGAGCCCGTATGGTTAAGTAGTTAAGAGAAGAATATGATAATGAGATCGCAGGATTAAAGAAAAGGGTCATCACCGCAGAAAACAAAATGATCAAACAAGCAAAAGAGTTCAAGGTTGAGAGGGAGCATTGTTATACAGCAATAGCACAATTAGAAATGGACCTGCAATAACTCCAGGAGTGATATCAGCAAACTTTGGAAGCCAGGGCCGAACAAATAGGGCGGCTGCTTCAGGAGAAAGGCATAATCAGAGAAAGAATCCTAGCTATTGCTCACTACATCACCAGAAAATGCCAAATGTGTGAGAATATGACTCAGACTACCTTCTTTGCCTCAGTGATGATATTTGTGAAATAGATAATGAGTGACCTAGACAGATTCCAAGGGGAACTTGCACATAGGCCCACGGCGAGACCGAATGATCTCCCGCGGGCACCAGGAGATTTAATGTACTCATGATTGTCATTAGAGTCTGTATTTTGCTTTCACCAGAGTTTATCAGTTATCTGAGTCTATACTTTCTTTTCGAGTCAGTCTGCACTTTCATTTTAAAGTAGAATAAATTGTTGATGGAGTTTGTAGCCTGTCTTGTTAGTTAGAGTCTGTTAGTTGTCTTCATGCGTTAGTTTTGAGTCCTTGTAATTGAAATGATTGATATTAGTAAAATTGAAAATTCCAAAAAAAAAAACATTCTTGTTGCTATGTTACATTTATTGCATTTGATCTAATTCAGGCATGGGCACGATGCGTAGGCAATCCCCATAGGATCCGACCATAGCCATATGAAAAATGAAAAAAACAGTGAGAATAAAAAATCCAAAATGAAAAGAGGAGCGGAGCGATAAAAGAAAAACGGGAGAGAAAAAGAGAAACAAAAAGAGAAGGGAAAATCCGCAACAAAGATACAATGGCAAAGTAAAAAGAAACAAGTAAAGAATAAAAGAAAGACGTCACAGCCAAGAATAAATAAAGCCAGGATGACGCAAATGGTCGAACAAATGCATGCTAGGAACCATTAACTGCCTAGGTGCATTCATGCCCCAAATATGGGGTTATCTATTTGTTAATGCCCTAACCACTAACAACGTTGTTGTTGATGATAAGTTCAGACAGGTGGTTTAGTTGACTGGCATTTTGGCAACCCACCCATACAACACCCGCTCTAAAGATAAGTCAAAAATGATCAACCAAGAGTTAGAAGCAAGCATCGTCGACCCATCTAGGGAGGAAGAAGTTGTGGATGTCAACGCCATGAAAGAGGAAATGTATAAATTGAAGCAACAGATGGCCGAAATGTACCAGGCTTGGGAAAAGGGACACCCACTACCAACTTACCCTACTAACCCTTCCTACATCCCACCATTAGCTCAGCCACAAGATCCTTCTACAGTTAATTCCTCTACGGCCTATCCCACCTACCAGCAATACTACGCAACTATTTCCCAAACACCACCACCTCTACCCCCCAAACAAATCCCATGCCCTCAACCTCCAACCACTCCCGTGTTTGTGGCTCCTCCACCCACCACATTACAGAGATCTTCTAGTGAACCCCTGTTTCAAGCTCAGGAAACCCAATATTACCCACCGGAACCCACCTTCAAACTGCCAGAACCATATCCTTACACTCCCCGTCTTGATATCGCAGCTGAAGAAAAGAAGCCTCTTAAAAACCCTAAACAGGAAGAAATGATACGAAAGGTAAAAAGCTTGGAACAATCATTCAAAAATATGCAAGGTCTAGGAGGACAGGTGAGTGTCGCTTACAAGGACTTGTGCTTATTTCCTGACGTCCAATTGCCTGCGGGATTCAAGTTACCAAAGTTTGATCTATATGACAGGCATGGTGACCCAGTAGCCCAGGCGCTGGGGAAGTGATGAGTTATTAATGACATACTTTAGTCGAAGCCTCAGTGGTGCTGCTTTGGAATGGTACACGCGGCAAGATCATGTTCGATGGTACACATGGGATGATTTGGCCCAGGCATTCGCAGGTCATTTTCAGTACAACTTAGAGATTGTCCCGGACCTGCTGTCATTGACCAAAATTGAGAAGAAGCCAGGGGAAAGCTTCAGGGAGTACGGTTTCCGATGGAGAGAACAGGCCGCCAGAGTTGATCCTCCAATGAAGGAAGGCGAGATGGTCGATTATTTTCTGCAGGCTTTAGAGCCTACTTATTATGGTCATCTGGTGTCAGCAGTTGGGAAAACTTTTAATGAGGTAGTGAAAATGGGAAGTATCGTGGAAGAGGGTCTCAAAACTAACAAAATTATGAGCTATTCGGCAATTAAAGAAACTACCCAGGATATCCAGAGCGGCACTGGAGGGGTATTGGGAAAGAAGAAAAAGGAAGATGTTACAGTAGTAGAATCAAGAGCTTGGTCCAGGGGTCCATCACCATATTATCACCAACCACGCCCCCATCCCCAAACCTACCCATATGGCCTACCATAACACTATTACCCACCGCCCGCCCCCTACTTCTCCGTTCACCATGCCCAAACATACCCTCAACCTCAGTCACAATGGCGTGCACCCACCCCACAAAATACTTACCACACTCAAAATACCTACCCACCTCCAAGAGCCTACAAAAATCCTACCGGACCTGGTTTTCGACCCAACAGTGCTTCTAAAAATGACAGGCTGCAGAAGAAGAAAACTTTCACACCATTGGGAGAATCTTACACCAGCTTATACCACAGATTAAGAAAATTGGGCATGTTAAGTCTGATTGAACCCAAAATACCAAATCCTCCCCCAAGGAACCTGGACCATTCGGTGAATTGCGAGTATTGCTCAGGTGCCCCGGGGCATGATACGGAGAAGTGCTGGCATTTGAAAATGGCCATCTAGGAGCTCATTGATACCCGCTGAATTGAAGTACAGGCTCCAGAGACACCTAACATCACTCAAAATACCTTACCCACCCATCATGAGACTCATATGATCGAGTTAGTGCAAAAAGGGGATTGCAAGAAACCTTCACAGACCGTAATGATGATCAGGGCCAGTGAGAACAAAGCAAATGACAAATTAATCAGTGGGAAGGCATTGATCACAGCAGAATAGACAGTCAGCAAACCAGCAATGGCAGTAAAACAAGAACCAGTTAAAGTACCAGGAGCAGTTTTTAAGCCCGTTGTGATTATAAAGGGCGCTCGCGCAGAGCCGGTTATCATCAAACCAGTGACTCAGTTACCAGTGATCAGTGAAAAGGCCATCCCGTGGAACTATGACCGAGTGACTGTGACGTACAAGGGGAAGGAAGTTAAAGAAGAAGTTTGTGAAACCCATGGATTGACTTGTTCAGGGAGATGCTTTGCCCCTGAAGAGCTGAGAAGGGTTAAAGCAGCCAAAGACAATCCAGCACCAGTAAAAATGGCCGTAACTGAAGAAGAGGATGAAGAATTCTTAAAGAAGATGAAGGCGCAAAACTATTCCATTGTGGAACAATTGAGGAAAACCCCAGCACAGATCTCATTGCTGTCTTTATTGATTCATTCGGATGAGCATCGCCGCGCTTTGATGAAGATTCTGAATGAAGCCCATGTGCCAGATAAGATCTCTGTAAATCATCTGGAGAAGATAGTGAACAAGATTTTCGAGGTCAACAGGGTTATATTTTCTGATGACGAGTTGCCTTTGGAAGGTATTGAGCATAATAGGGCACTCTACCTCACAATGAAGTGTGAAGACTCTGTGGTTACTCGAGTGCTGAATGACAACGGGTCCAGTGCAAACATTTGCCCTCTCTCCACCCTGGAAAAGTTAAAAGTGGATAGTGAGAGAATCCACAAGAATAGCATCTGCGTACGAGGATTTGATGGAGGAGGAAAGGACACGGTTGGGGACATCGTGTTAGAACTGACAATAGGACCAGTTGAATTCACAATGGAGTTCCAAGTGATCAACATGGCTGTTTCCTACAATCTCTTATTGGGTCGGCCCTGGATTCATGCCGCGAAAGCTGTGCCGTCTACCTTGCATCAGATGGTCAAATTCGAATGGGATCGGCAGGAAATTGTTGTGCATGGAGAGGATAGTTTGTGTAATACCATTATGCCTTTCGATGAAGCTGAGGACGACAAAGGTCCATGGGTTTACCTAAGTCTCAGACACAGTAGCAGTTGCCAAAATTCCGGAAGGAGAGTGTATTCCCAGGCCCAGAGTAGCTGCTGCATCTGTCATGGTGGCTTCAGAAATGATAAAGAATGGATTCTTACTCGGAAAAGGCTTGGGTGCCTCATTATAGGGCATCATACAACCGGTATCTCTTCCTGGAAACCTGGGCACTTTTGGTTTAGGCTTTAAGCCCACTACGGCTGACGTAAGGCGAGCTAAGCAGATGAAAAAGAGAGCATGGACCCTTCCAAAACCCATACCCCTCCTATCTTGTTCCTTTGTCCGGCCTGGTACTAAGAGGCACCCAGTAATGGCAATGCTTAATTCTGTAATGATGGAACCCGACAAGGAGCTGATGGAAAGGTTTGAAAATCTGTTTGATGAGGTGAATATGATGGAGGCAGGCAAAGGTCCAAGCAAAAAAGATGTGCAGTTCGTGGGGCCCGTGCAAAGCTTAATAATTGGGAAGCTACTCCTCTTCCTACCCGGAGGGAGTCGTGGTAGTTAGTTTTGATTTTCCTTTCAGTTTAATCTGGATTATTTCCAACGTTGTAATTCGGATGCTATGTTCCGTCCGTTTGGATGAGTTAAACCTTGTTATCTTACAATTTTAATGAAATGGAATTTCTTCCTTTTTCATTCCTGATAGCCTCTATTTTGTCTTTCTTTTCTTTCTTGTACAGTCCCTTTTATGCTGGTATCATTGATGTGTCATGCATGAGGAGTGTTCGGCCTAGTCTTGATCACCAATCTAACTCCAAAATAATAATACATGAAATTGAGTGTGATGACGAGGTAGAATATGATGATGAGGAAGCCTTTGAAGAAATCAGTAAAGAATTAATCCAATTTCAGGAAAAACCCAAACCTAATCTGAACGACACAGAGGCAATCAATTTAGAGGATCAGGAGAGTGTACGGGAAACAAAAATAAGTATCCATTTGGAGCCTTCGCTCAGAGATGAGATAATCAAGGCGCTACTTGAGTACAAAGATGTTTTTGCATGGTCATATGATGATATGCCGGGTTTAAGTACCGATTTGGTAGTCCACAAATTGCCCACAAACCCAGCATGCCCTTCTGTCAAGTAGAAGCTGAGGAAATTTAAAACAGATATCAGTGTGAAAATCAAAGAATAGGTCACCAAGCAGTTTGATGCAAAGGTCATTCGGGTCACTCGGTATCCCACTTGGTTAGCTAATGTTGTGCCTGTGCCAAAGAAGGATGGAAAGACCAGAGTGTGTATTGATTACCGTGATCTCAATAAAGCGAGTTAAAAAGATAATTTCCCACTGCCAAACATCCATATATTAATTGACAATTGTGCCAAACATGAGATTGGTTCCTTCATGGATTGTTACGCGGGCTATCACCAGATTTTAATGGATGAGGAAGATGCAGAAAAGACGGCATTCATCACGCCTTGGGGAACGTATTGTTATAGGGTCATGATGTTTGGGTTGAAGAACGCAGGGGCAACATATATAAGGGCGATGACCACCATGTTCCATGATATGATACATCAGGAAATTGAGGTCTATGTAGAAGACGTGATCATAAAGTCAAAGAAGCAATGTGACCATGTTAAAGACTTGAGGAAGTTTTTCCAGAGGCTCCGCAGGTACAACCTCAAACTTAATCTAGCGAAGTGTGCATTTGGAGTATCGTCAGGGAAGCTGTTGGGGTTCGTGGTAAGTCAACGTGGTATTGAGTTAGACCCGTCCAAAATCAAAGCCATTCAGGAGTTACCACCGCCAAAAAGCAAGAAAGAGGTGATGAGTTTGCTCGGCAGGTTGAATTATATCAGCAGGTTCATTGCCCAGCTCACGACAACTTGTGAGCCTATCTTTAAGCTGCTAAAGAAAGATGCTGCGGTCAGATGGACGGATGAATGTCAGGCAGAATTCGACAGGATTAAGGAGTATTTGGCCAGTCTACTTGTGTTGGTTCCGCCAGAGCCAGGAAGACCCTTGATCCTCTATCTGACAGTTTTGGATAACTCTTTTGGTTGTGTACTGGGGTAGAATGATGTCAAAGGAAAGAAAGAGCAGGCGATTTACTACCTCAGCAAGAAGTTCTCATCTTATGAGGTAAAATATACTCAGCTTGAGAGGACGTGTTGTGATTTAACTTGGGTAGCGTAGAAATTGAAACATTACTTGTCATCATATACCACCTATCTCATCTCGAGGTTGGACCCATTAAAGTACATTTTTCAAAAGCCCATGCCCGTAGGGAGGCTCGCGAAATGGCAAATCTTGCTCACAGAATTTGATATTGTCTACGTGACCCGTACTGCGATGAAAGCACAAGCGGTGGCTGATCATCTAGCCGAGAACCCAGTTGATGATGAATATGAACCTTTGAAGACATACTTCCCTGATGAGGAGACAATGCACGCCGAGGAAATAGAACAAGACGAGAAACCGGGGTGGAAGTTGTTCTTTGATGGGGCTGCCAACACCAAAGGCGTCGGGATAGGAGCGGTACTTATTTCTGAGACAGGGCAACACTACCCTGTTACAGCTCAACTTCGCTTCTACTGCACCAATAACATGGCTAAATACGAGGCATGTATCTTAGGTTTGAGATTGGCTATAGACGTGTATCCAGGAGATCTTGGTCATGGGCGGCTCAGATCTTCTGGTGCATCAGATTCAGGGAGAATGGGAGACGCGAGACTTAAAGCTCATACCGTACCGGTAGTATTTGCATGAACTTTGTCAATGGTTTCAGTCGATAGACTTCAGGCATATCCCAAGGGTTCATAATGAAGTTGCTGACTCTTTGGTCACTTTGGCATTGATGTTGCATCATCCAGATAGGGCGTACGTAGACCCATTGCAGATTCAGGTCCGAGATCAGCATGCCTATTATAACATGGTGGAGGAAGAGCTTGATGGTGAGCCGTGGTTTCATGATATCAAAGAATACCTCAGGATGGGAGTATATCCGGTATAGGCCACAGGGGATCAAAAGAGAGCGATTAGACGCTTAGCAAGCGGATTTTTCTTCAGTGGGGGAGTGTTGTACAAAAGAACTCCAGATCTTGGTTTATTAAGGTGCATGGATGCTAAACAGGCTACACCTATCATGACCGAGGTACATGCGGGAGTGTGTGGACCTCATATGAGTGGATATGTATTGGCCAAGAAGATTCTTCGAGCAGGATATTATTGGCTCACTATGGAATGAGATTGTATCAGTTTCGTGCGCAAGTGTCATCAGTGCCAAGTATACGAAGACTTGATTCATTCTCCACCATCTGAATTGCACACAATGTCGGCACCATGGCCCTTCGTTGCTTTGGGAATGGATGTCATTGGGCCAATCGAGCCAGCAGCGTCAAATGGGCACATGTTTATTCTGGTAGCCATTGATTATTTCACTAAGTGGGTTGAGGCTAAAACTTTCAAATCGGTGACCAAGAAGGCAGTGGTCGATTTTGTGCATTCGAATATTATTTGTCGATTCGGAATCCCGAAGGTAATTATCACAGATAACGGTGCCAATCTCAATAGCCATCTGATGGCAGAGACATGTCAGCAGTTTAAGATCACGCACCACAATTCCACCCGATATTGTCCTAAGGCTAATGGAGCAGTCGAGGCAGCTAACAAGAATATCAAGAAGATACTTCGAAAAATGGTGGAAGGGTCCAGGCAATGGCATTAGAAGTTACCTTTTGCCCTGTTAGGCTATCGCACTACTGTTCGCACTTTAGGAGGGGCGACTCCTTATTCATTGGTATACGGCACGGAAGCAGTAATACCCGCAGAGGTTGAAAGACCATCATTTCGAATTATCACCAAGGCGGAAATTGACGATGCCGAATGGGTCAAGGCCCACTTGGAACAACTGAGCTTGATTGATGAAAAGCGATTGGCAGCAGTATGTCACATACAGTTGTACCAATAGAGAATGGCAAGAGCATATAACAAGAAAGTGCATCCGCAGAAGTTTGAAGTAGGGCAATTGGTGTTGAGGCGTATCTTACCTCATTGGGCCGAAGCAAAAGGAAAGTTCGCCCCCAAATGGCAGGGGCCATTTGTTGTAACCAGAGTGTTGTCCAATGGTGCATTATATCTGACAGATGTGGAAGGAAAATTTGTAGAAATGGCTATCAACTCTGATGCAGTCAAGCGATACTATGTATGATTTCTTTGTCTAATTGTACTTAATTGTATTTGGCATGTTTTGAGATTGAAATGACGAAGGCATTTTGTTTTGCTATCTAAACACTTTATCCATTGTTATCCCTTTGAGCCTTATTTTATTTTCTTTCGTACCCCACTTTCGGAATCAACAATAAAACTCGTAGGCCCGCACCGAAAAGTAAGTGTTAAAATAAGAGAAGAGCAGTGAAAAAGCAAATGAAGATGAAAAGGAAAAGAAAAAGAGAAAAGAAAAGAAAAAAAAGAAAAAAAAGAAAAAATATAGAAAAGAAAAGAAATGAAAGAAAAGGGAAAGTGGAAGAAAGGAAAGATCGCAACAACGAGGTAATTTTATGACCTGAACTACATTTGATTTGATCCCGAAAAGGTATGTAGGCAGCCTCTCTGATGTTCAGTCATACCAAAACAAAACTCTAAAGGTCCCTAAGAAAGAAACTGGGGCAGAAGTTGTGGTTGTTGCGAGAAATCTGATTCCGAAAGTTGTAATTTTGAACCCATGTTGAATTGTTTTGAGCCTTTAATACCCTTCCTTTTTAACCCTATCCAAAAGCCTCTATTACGATCCAAAGAAAGACCTTCCGATCAGTCGTCAAGAAATGCCAATGCAAGCAGGTGAAGCAATTCATGTTTGGGGCAACACTCTAGTACCAGAGGAGAAATCAAAAATGAGAGAGTCTTATTGGTGAAAACCCTCACGGGCACCGTAAGACGACGAGAGCTGAGAGAAATAAAAAATGAGAGAGTTTTATTGGTGAAAACCCTCACGGGCACCGTAAGGAGAATGTGAGTTTTCAGACGGGCAAATGAAACAAGTCTTTGGTTTAAAGGTGCTCGAAACATGGCAAGATGAGCAAGGTTTGGGTTTTGGGCGAAAGTCAGGTTATGAAAATCTGGAATAGCAAATGTGGCAAGGGGAAGCTGATTGGTTTGACAAACTAGGCTGGTTAATCCAAAATGCATGGCATGATCAATGGTACCGGCCGTTCCACTCAGATAAGTCCCATCCTCTTCTTTTCATTACAAATCATCCGTTCTCGGAGTCTTTCTATCCTAAACCTTCGAGGTCATTGCATTTCATTTTCTTGAGGTCTGTCTGTAAGATGTTTCAGTGTCAGTTCTTTTCAAAAACAAAGAGGAAGGATATCAAGGCTAACTACCAGCTTCCCAGTTGTACAGAGCAACCGGGCCGGAATATATCAAAGATGTCAAAAGAAAAGTAAGGGATGAAGGACCAACGAAAGTCCCATCGGTGGGTTGATAAGATAATGGTAGGGGAGAAGCAAAGTTTCAAAAGAGGGGTCAGAAACACAAAACAGCAATACGAGATAAAACATTTGGGTCGTCAAAGTCAGGGGGTTGAAAGTCAGTCAGGAAGTTGAGGCGTTTCAAAGCAAGTCCAGGGAAACAAGTTGGAGGAAAGCAGGAACATACCCAACAAGAATGCCAGCAGCTAACCATAATTTTATATTAACAAATCTTTCTTTGATTGAGACAGGGGCATGAATTTTTCTTTGTTTGTCTATTTCGTTGCAATCAGGAGCCCACCTGGAGAACAAGGGAATACTTTTCAAGCTTCAGCAATCAGGCGCCCACCTGAAGAACAAGGGAAGTACAAATTCAAATTTTAGCTTTCAATTTTTAATATTTGATAACATGCTGTACCCAGTTACTAAACTGGGGCAGAATATTTTCTTTGTTTGTTTATTTTGTTGCAATCACGCGCCCACCTGGAGAAAAAGGGAATACGTTTCATGTTCAGCAATCAGGAGCCCACTTGGAGAACAACGGAATACATTTCAAAGTTTCAGCAGTCAGGCACCCACCTTGTCATGAACCCAACCCCGATCGTGATGGCGCCCAACACAACTGCTAGGCAAGCCCAACCAATTCACTCTTAACCCGAGCATAAAACTCAAAACCAATTGTTTGAAATCGTTAACAACATTTAAACTAGTAGCCTAACTGATAGATAGAAATAAATCTGAAAATCAACAATACTGAATAACCTCCCAAAGATCTGGGGGTCATGAGTCAAGAGCCTCTACCAGAATAGCATAAACATACTGTAAAAAAACAACATAGTGTGAAGTACGCTGAAAAGTCAAATAACAGGAAATAGGAGAGAAGTCGGGTCCTGCGGACGTCAGGCAGCTACCTCGACAACTCCGTGTAAAAGCCCTGAAGAACAGCAATAATCTCAGATAGCTCCTGGAGTACATGAATCTGCACACAAGGTGCAGGGAGTAAAGTGAATACTTCCAACTCAGCGGTAATAGACATATATAATGTCTGACGGTAAGAAATCCCAAAATATAGCACAAAGTAAAGCTAAGAACAGTACTCCTACACGTTTAACAGTGTAACATCAGCTAACGGAAACAGTCAAAGTAGGTAAATATATCAATGCATGAATGCAATGCACGTGAACGATACGGCGCATAGCCCGATCCATGGGTACCCGGCGCTCACTATGGGGGTTCAGACTCCGGAGGGGCTCCTACAACCCAAGCGCAATATAATATCACACCCGCTGCGGCGCGCAGTCCGATCCATGCAAAATAATGAATGCACAATCATACTTACCATTTTTAGTTTCAATTATCAGAATTATACTTAGGTGTTTTAAAACCTTAGAGTTTGACTAGCCATTTCGATACAATATTCAATTCAGGACTAATATCAGGAAGACATGTTATACGTTATGGGAACAGTGATAACAATCCCTACGGGATCCAAATAGTTGGCATACAGCCCCAAATGTCTCCATAACCATCCGAGTAGGAGGTTTACCGGCTAATTTCAAGACAATGATATAGTTCAACATCATTCGGTCGGACTAGTTTACTGTCCTTAACCACAATCGACCCCGCACTCGCGGTAGAGTACGTGTCTCGCCTCATCATAGCGTCACAGTGTGATATACCGGGGTTTCAAACCCTCAAGTCATCATCTACATCTATTACTCACCTCGAACCGGCTCAAAAACTAGTCCGCAATGCCTTTCCCTCGAGAATCGACCTCCACGGGTGCCAAATCTGATCAAAACCAATAGGAATACATCAAAATAGGCTAATGGA
>MU681930.1:203886-226022 GCA_026770625.1 Nicotiana glauca | reverse complement strand
CAAATTCAATTCCGATCGCTCCCCTAAGTCATAAATCACCTCCCGAAGCTAACCGAACCACCGGAATTCACATCCGAGCCCTCTAACCACATAGTCAACTTCCGGTTGACTTTTCTGAAACAAACTCCTTTCTAAAAGGCTATATCTCTTATTTACAACCAGAATCTGTCAAAATTCACCCGATAGACTCTAATACTGATATAGAACATGAAACAACACAATAAGGGGGAAATAGGGCGGTAACTCACGTGACAACGGGCCGGGTCGTCACACACCTGGAGAACAAGGGAAGTATAATGCACATTTTATCTTTCAAGTTCTAATATTTGGTAACATAATGCGCCCAGTCATCAAACTGGGGCAGAAAATTTTCTTTGTTTCGTCTGTTTTGTTGCAATCAGGAGCCCACCTGGAGAACAAGGAAATACTTTTCAAATTTAGCAATCAGGAGCCCACCAGGAGAACAATGGAATATTTTTCAAATTCAGCAATCAGGAGCCCACCGGGAGAACAAGGGAATACTTTTCAAGCGTCCGCAATCAGGAGCCCGCCTGGAGAATAGAGGCACATATTTCAAATTTCAGCAGTCAAGCATCACTCGGAGGAATGGCAAAACATTGCCAATCATAATGCAAGGCAACAACACAAGAAGTCCAGTGAAAAACACAAGTTCAAGGCCACACAAGAGCAAGTTTGAAGACATAGATAGGACCTTTTTGTAATCCATAAATCATAGCTTAGGCTAACTTCTTTTATTTTGACACGGTGTAATAAGGAGGTCATCGAGCAGTAGCAGCAGCAACAGTAGTGAAATCACAGCTCCTGGTAGTCCCAGCTACCAAACCTTCCCGAACTACACTGATCTGATTCCTGTTTAGCCTGGGATATGTAGGCAACCTCCGAAGCAGGGTGCGGTCAACTCTTTCAAAAATGCTTCACACGGAATATTCAAACGGGCAAAAATCGCTCGTTTCTGCTCACTTATCTTTGCACGAAAACTCTTCGTGTTTCCGGGCAAAGAGGGGCAGCTGTGAGCACGTGATTTTTGCCTTAAGTGAATTATTCCCAAAAATTCAAACAAAATAATTTTTCTTTCATTATTTTACATTTTTGAGAATTTTGTGTTATTTCCTGTTAATTGTTTGCATTTTTTTTGTGCATGTTAATTTATATGAAAGTACAAAAAATACTTGGCATTTACATTCAAGGTTTAATTTCAAATTCTAGGATTAATTAGTAGTTAAAATAACAAAAATTGTCATTTTTGCAATTATAGTTTTAATTTGTCTTAGTTGCATTTAAATTAGGAATTATTATAATTGGAAATTAGGAAATATAATTTTTAGAGTCAAATTGGTTTTGGTTTTTAGTTTAGCATTTTAATAAAATAAGAAAAAATAAAAATACAAAAGGAAAACAAAAATAAATAAAAGCAATTACAAAATGAAAAAGAACAAAAAGAAAAAGGGTTGTTTCTACGAAACTTGATTTGGGCCATTTGTTAAATAATATTGCCCAGCCCAAACGTACCCCAGGCCAGCCCGTACCCATCCCCATTACCCGGTCCATCCCCTTCTTAAAACGACGCCGTTTGGGCGACTTTTAATCTTGGCCGTCAAATTTTTTTGATCCAACGGCCATCGTTTGAGATAGGGATTTATATATAATTGTCTGAAAAACAATTTCAACCCTAAAAACAACTTCTCCTTCCTCGTACCGTCTCGATGCCTCGCCGGATCCACCACCAGCGGCAAACACCACCTACGCCAACGGCCACCAAACCACAGATTTCCCATGAACTCCTCTTTCCAACCCTGCCCTTGGTTTCCCTCGAATCAACGCCGAATCCTTCGAATATCCGTCTAAATATTTTTCGGCCACGACACAAGTTACTCCAAATGACTCCAAATTAACACCCTAGGGTCTTCTTAGCCTCTTTTACCCAATCCCCCTAACCCCGTCTCTCAACTCCGGCCAGAGCTGTTCGACTGTCCATTTAAAACTTTTTTGGCCAAAACCCTAGTCGCCCCATTTAAAACTGGTTAGCTCAATTTAGCAGTCGTCTTATAAATTTTTCTGATTTAGCTCACCCTCTGTTCTTAATTTTGTTAGCTTAATAGTTGATAATGGTTTACTTTAGATAGTTGGTTGAATTAGTCAATAGTTAAATCAAATTTTTGTAATCACTGTTTGTCTTAATTAGTCAGCTTCTAGTATAGTTAAGTATATCAAATTTTAGTTAGTTAATTGGGTTTAGCTGTTTAGTCTTTAGTCTGATTAGGTCATTCAAGGGGTAATAAGGGCAGTTGGGGCAATTCATAAGTAAAGAATTTTTTAGAATGAATGGGAATTCACTAGAACATCTTAGACTATTCTAGAATAGGACTCTAGTACACATTTCAGAAAACTTAGGGTGTTTACTTAGGTCACAAGTCAGAAAACAAAGGACTGAATAAGTAAATAAAATAGGGACTAAAGGGTAAACACAAAATTTGAAGGCTGCCTTCCCTTAGGCCTATAAAAGGCATGCACCTTGCCTTGATTTTCAAGTTTGGAACCCCAAAATTTTCCCCCGAAACCTCCTTGCAGATCTGATTTCAAAATTGGAACTTCAAATCAAAGAAGTTCAAAAATTCTTCTCTTAGATCTTAGATTCTACCTAAAAAATCCAAAAAACAAATAGGAAATACTATAGAAAAACCAAAAAAAATACTGTTCTCTTGCCTTTCTAGATAAATTTCGAAGTCTAGACATTGATTCTCATCTCTCAACCTAATTTTCTAGTTGCTGAAGCTTAGAGATCCATCGAGCTTAAAATTCGACTTGTTTTGGGTATATTTGAGCTGTTGTGGGTTGTTTATTGTTGAGATTGGTCCTGGTTTATGTGCCATTGCATCTCTGTGTTTGTTTTTCTAAATAAGTTCAACTTGATTCCTGTTGCTGTGAGCTGATGTGCCTACTGTTGCTGACCTCTTCATCCTACTTATTTTGATCAAATCACATGTACATTTCTGGCCTTTGTAGAATATGCCAAGGATCAATGTAAAGTTGATTTGGAAGTTCAAGCAATAAATGGCTGTTTGATTCACTTCAGAGCTGCTTTATCCTCTCCCTGTTTTTATTTAGTTCAAATGCATAGAATAATCATGTAATTCGACTCCTATATGGTCTATATTGATTAGGTAGTTTGAATCTGCTTTGTAATTAAACTAGACATATGTTGGACTGCTGAAACTGTGAGTGATAAGTGTCATTTAGTGTTACTTTTGATTTGATCATTCTTCAAGTGTGAAATCAATGCTATTGTGAGAGGTTAACAGGAGCATCATCTGTAGTATATAATTAGGAGTCATTATAGAGTTAATTAGTATGCTTTGTTGTTGCAATTGGTAATTAGCTTAGGTGTTGTTGTAATTTGGATTCGTTTGAAGAACTGAATTGGATAGCCTGCTGGTTCGATAAAGTTTGGGCCTGTTCCTCATGGAACGCGGCCCACGTCTGGATAGCCCTTTTTACGCAGGCACAAGTATAATGGCGAAAGTTCAGTATTAAGGCCCAAATGTTGAAGTCCCAATGAAGTTTTGGACTATGAATTCAATCCTTATTTTGAAATCGTAGTAAGGATACATGAACTTGTTAAATTAATTAAGACCTTTTCTTCATTTTAGAGACAAAAAAAAAATAGAAAATCATAGTTGCTTTAGGATTGCCTTTTAAATAATAAACCGAGATGAGGCTCGCTAAAAAAAATACATAAATTGTGGGGCCCTCGATAAATATTTGTGTTGAAATACTTAGACTTCGGGATAGGCCGTTTAGCAAATTTCAAGGCCTTCCCCAAAATAATAACGCGTTAGTCGCTTTAGGCACGCTTTTAACAAATCACATTCCTAAACTCGGGTGCACATTTATGTGACCCAAATCCAAATCTCAACGGAGTCGAAATGTGTTGACAACCACGGGTGCACTGGTGCGACATGGTTCGAGATGCATTTTCACGACGTTGCAATTCTTATTAAAACATAAATAAAAGCGGATTACTAATAAAAGGCAAATAAGTTAGAACATGTTTTGAAATCGGATAAAAGCAAATACAACAGTTGAGCGACCGTGCTAGAACCACGGAGTCCGGGAATACCTAACACCTTCTCCCAGATTAACAGAATTCCTTACTTGAATTTCTGGTTCGCGGACTGTTAACAGAGTCAATAATTTCCTCGATTCGGGATTCAACCGGTGACTTGGGACACCATTAATCTCCCAAGTGGCGACTCTGAATCTTAATAACAAATCTCGTTCCGATTGTCCTTTAAGTGGAAAAATTCCTTTACGCCCTCGCGGGAGTAGCGAAAAAGGAGGTGTGACAACGAGTATCGCTCAATTCCTTAGTCAATTGATAGAAAAACCAAAAATCAGTCAAATAATAAAACTCTAGCCCAAATCCTACACTAAGACCATGGAGCATCTAACAGAGTAATATGAGTTTTATTGACGGGTATGCAAACCCAAAAAAAAAAACACTAACACGAACTAAGCATGTCTGAACAAAAGCCTCCACGAACAATGCGATGGCTCACCTCAGCAATAGGTTCCACCCGAACAACTCGTCAGCCACTAGCTCTATCTCCCGCAACGGTATTTGCATAGGGATGTAGGTAAGGAGTGAGTTATATGTAAATATAACCCTGTAAGATCCTCGACCCGCCACTTTAAATACCTCTGGAACAAGTGTTAGAAAATACAAACAAACTGCAACACGAATGATATAGTAAATATGATAATTATACAGTAACTCAATATGTGTGTATCAACATAGTTATTAAGAATTAACCAACAAGGATACCCACTAAGGACTTATCGTAATTGTAGTGAAAGAAATTTACCAACACACCTACGAGTCCACAACGGCACCACAATGCCTCAAATATGTAACAGAGCATACACAATGCTCGGGTGATATACAAAGGCATACACAATGCCCCAACATCATGGCACACAGCCGTATCAAACTAAACATCATGGCGCACAGCTGTATCAAACTTAATATCATGGCGCACAGCCGTATCAAACTCAATATCATGGCATATAGCCGTATCAAACTCAATATCATGGCGCATAGCCGTATCAAACTCATTATCATGGCGCAAAGCCGTATCAAACTCAATATCATGGCGCACATGCCGTATCACACTATCAAACAACTTATAAAATAATTTTTTTCGTAAAATAATATATTTGCGGATAGTCTAAGACCACCGATTCTACCAAGAGCACGCTTGTCCCAACACATGGACCAGGCAGAGAAAATACACTTTGAAAATGAGTTTTAGAAAAGCAAGTATCAAAGCTTAAAGTCTCACTTACCTCACTAACGGGAAATTCTCCAACCTTGCAACGTCTAGAAAACCAACCAAATGGCCTCCAATGGCTTCAATCTATCCAAAGTACTAAATAACACGTCCTAATTAATTTACGTGAATAATTTCCATACTCTTAAGAGGAGACAAAATCAATATCAACCCCTAATCCAATTAATAAATTATCGTCATTGACCAACAGTAGTGCTTCAAAAGTGCCGAAACAGTAGTCGCTGCACAAACTATACCATAACTTGTACCATATAGTTTATATTACTTTATCATTGCCTTCATCATTACTTGCAATCATTACATCATGATTGACAATTATATTCTATATACTTAATAATAAATACATCCAATACTGTAGTTCTTAAATAGGTTCAATTCACTGTATAAGTGTACGAAAATCCTTGTTCGTCCAAAATTCCCATCTCATATTTACTCTTTACAAGCTAACGCTCATTAGTTCCCTCATTATTATCCAATCACCATTCAATCATTATATCTTCATAAATCATAGTGAAAGTTGTAATCAATATCCAGAATACTCTTCATGCAAATTGCATCCCATGTACCATTGTAAGAATTAATACCTGGTGCTTTTCTATTCAATCACCATTCAATCATTATATCGTCATAAATCATAGTGAAAGTTTAATCAATATCCAGAATACTCTTCATGCAAATTGAATTCCATGTACCATTGTATGAATTAATACCTGGTGCTTTTCTATTCTTCCACGCCAAATTATAGTTCACTGCATCTACTCTCTTGTTCCACCGTCGGTCTGGTCTCCTATATTCTCTTTTATCAGGGTTTTTCTTTTCCTTCCTTTTTGTCTCTTTGTAGTAAATAAGATCACAATTTTTTTTATTGATCTGTATATTAGGTCTTTTCATGTGGGCCACCAGAAAAATACATATATATGGGCCTAGCTCTAGCTTTTACCATATATTTTATCTCAATTGCTTTATTATCCAACCATCAGATATAATTATAAGTTAGACCCATTAATCATTTCAAAAATTTTAAAACTCTTTAAGTAAATCAGTATATATAAAAAATATCGGTTATTACAAGTAATTACAAGTCAGAGCTTTTACAAAGTTACAACTCAACTAAATACATACAATAACTTGATATGGGGAACTGGTCCCTAGCAGTGTTGTTCTTTATTCTTGATGCACTTGAGAATCATTTGCTGGATTATCAATCACAGTGACTGTGCTTGAGTAAATTCTCTGAGTGTTTAAGTGATTTTTTTTTACCTTCCTTGATGTTAATAATGCCTTTGTGACATTACTTGAAATGATGTAAGCAATTTAGGTAAATTTCATTCTCCATAAAGTTGACTGCTGCATTGCTTCTGTACCGTAGCGTGTGCAAGAAACAACTTTACAGCTGAGGCAGTTGACTTGTACAATTTTCTCGAAAACTGGTAGCTATCTGTTTCCTCAGTTTTCCTTTTTCTCTGAAGAGTTGAACTGTGTCTCCAACTGGAGACTTGTTGATCTTTAAGTTCTTGAGGATGTGTATCAGGTTCCTTATCTGGTTCTCAACAGCAAGTCTGTTAGATCATCAAAACATAAAGTGATACACATATAATCTATCAATTTCCCTCTTTTTGACAATGACAAACTTATAATTCAAGTTCCCCCTAAGAACGAGACACTTCCTATATTCTCCCTGAATATGTTCCCCATCTTGTTCTTCCTCAATTATTTCCTCCATTTGGCATCATAAAAAGATCAGCAAAGGGCTTTTAAGCAATAAAGAAGTCTATCTTTGAGTTAACTCATGCCACTTATATGCACACAATTATGACTGAAAATAGAGCATAAGAGTAAGGCATAAACAACAAAAAGGGAAAAGCTTGCATTAAACGATTTGGATTTTACTATAGAAGCAGTTTCAATGTTGCTAGCAACCATCCACAATTTTTTTTAAAAAAGTACCAACCACAAACCATCATCAGAAAGATTATAATAGACGGATACTGAAAACTGGACACTGTTTAGGAAGCATTGGAAGGAGAGGGCTTAAGGCAAGGGTTTGGAGGACTAAATCCGTTCGAGCATTCGCCGACATTTTCTCACACTACAATTCTTAAGGCCTCCAGGCACCTTTAAAAAGTATGGCCTAAGATGTCAAAAAATGTAGTATTTGATCAAAGGTAACACTATACTCCTTTAGGCTACGATTTTACGGGGGTGGCCAAAAGAACTGTAACCTTTGACCTATGGCCACGCTTATTACGCATCGCCTTTGAAAGTGTGGCCAATGCGGTAAAAAAGCTACGTTTATATTTTCTCTTATAGCCATACTCTTATGACTTAAAGCTACATGTTTTAAGTGTGGTCTTTGGTTCCTTATAAACCACACTTTTAAAGTATGGCTTCTAAAGCAACAATCATCAATCATAGGGCCAAATTGACGGTCTCTTTGACCACATTTTCTAAATGTGGCAATTTTGTATATACTTTAAAATTGTTATTAAAATATTTATATTTGCTACAACTGTGTGGTTAATAAATTTTAATTACCTAAAATAAATTATGTATTCACATTTATTTCAAACATATGCATTTTAATCTCAAGCATTGAATAAGATAATAAGTAGCAGAATAAAAATAGGTCAAATGCATATACTTGAAATAGACCTGAACAAAGAAATATAATTTGTGTAGTATTGCCTACTTCAAGTTCTCCGGCAATAAATGCTACAAAACAAAATTTGTTCATATAACTATCAATAATAATAAACATCACAATTCTTCGAAAAGTCTTTCCCATTCACTTATATAGGTCAAATTGATTTGTAGCCATCACTTCCAATTGCATAACCCCGTATTTTCCTACACTTTTAAAATAGATAACCCACAAAGTCAATACGAAAGTGTATGCATAATAGTAGTATGTAGATCTGAAAAAAGACGAGAATCATTGAATATCTTCATAAGCTTTGCATAAACAGAGTCTCAAACCCAATCAAAAAACTAATAAGGTGTCTATAACTCCGAGAAAAGAATCAAGCTGCTTACAGTATACACATGAAATAATCAAAGCTGTCAGTTTATACCACAATAAACTATTCATCAAAACTAATTGAAATGCATTGAGAAAACTTGAGAACTATTAGCATTAACATACTCCTCACCTCTTTGTACTATTAGCACAACTAACATACTTCTCTTTGCTTTTAGCTTTGGATAATGTGGAGTATCATGTAATAGTAATATGATTGAGAATAAGAATTTATCTCTGTGCCAGGTAATTATGACTTTGTATGAGAATTCAAGTTAACCACAGTTTAGTGTAGCTTAACCGATTATAGTAAGTTATTTGTAATATTGGGCTTTAACCGTAAAATAAAAAATTAACCATCAAGTCCACCTAAAAAGAAATCGTGAATAACTATTCTATAATTAGTAAACTTGTTATATGTGTTAACAAGTTGAATTACACTACTTATAGCATAAAAATATTATATTTTTATATTAATAGTGTACATAAGTTTATTCTATAGGGGATAAAGAAACAAGAAAAGGAAACAATCAGAAAAAGGAAAAGAAAAGAGAGAACTTTTCCTGGCACAAGTTAAAAGTATAAATTGCTGAAGATTAGATAACTTTAGAAGGAAAATTATCAGACAATGCCACCAACTTTCTAGTTCTCGATCTGACTTTTATTCCCCCGAAACTAACATTCTGGTCAAAAGCAGAGATGCTCTACAATTTACAATGCAGTTGTACAAATATTCTAAACCTTTAGAAATAATTGATATCATTTAACTTTATACATTTTAGCTGTCAAAGAAATAATTGATTCACTTGGTATCATTGGAGAAGACTTCCTCTTGTTCAAAATTTAAAAGTTCATCCAACTCTTAGAAAATTTTCCTGTTATCATGTGGTCTTACTTGGTATCCTAAGACATTTTAAAAATCACTTATAAAATATAAATTCTATTCCTGAAACATATTTTCTAATCGTTCATTCGTAACTCATGTTATGTAACACAACCATCAAAAGCAAATACTTTACCTTCTAAAAGAAGTAAATAATTTAGAAAAGTATGGTATTGTAAGTTAACCTGAGGTATTTTTCAATAGTGTGTCATATAAATAGCTTTTCAAGACTCGGAGCATGAGTTGAGCCAGAAGAATGTGGCAGATTTTGGCCTCTCATAGCTCGTGCACTACTTGTATCAATAGGTGAAAGAAGATCAGATCTGACACACCCTTGTATATCATGAATATCCAGTCCAGGGTTATTTTTTACCAATTGAATACAAAAGTTTCGCATTTCTTCTCTCATCATTTCCTTCATTTCTTCCTTTTGAGAAATTATTTTATTACCATGATTTTGTTTAAGCTTGTTGATTTTCTCATTTTTTCCAGAGAGCTTATCGTGACCGATATACCATAGCATCTAATCCGACCAGGTTGCTCCTTTCCAAACATAACCCTAAAAGCATCATATGGTGTTTCTACGGAACTTTGATGATTTTGAAGTTCAGGCTGTCAAAAAAAAAATTAATGCACATCACTTACAAGTCAAAATAGAATGAACGCTAAAATAAGTTTCAACAAGTCATGTTAGATTAATGTTCTTGATGTGAAAATCCCTTCAATCGAACAAAAAAAACACACAACAAAAACAAAGAACATAAGAAAATAATGCCCAATGAAGGTTCGTAGAGTAAAAGGGTTATAAGATTGTTGTATTCCTTGAGTGATCTTGCAATAACTACAATTTTATATAGGAAAAGCTTCAGCAAGCTCATAACCTTGTTCCTCTACAAGTTTATAGTAAAAAATATTTAAAACTTACTAAAAATATTGTTAGAGGAGAAAATTGTTCCACTACTAGAATAATCAGTGTTATATAAATATAACAAAGAGGATTTATTAAATAAATAAAAAACAATTTGATAATGGCAAATTAGTAAAAAGCGGCTAAATGCCTAGAAACCTAAAGCAGTTATACCTGTTTAAATCAGTCATGTTTCAATCTGTTTGATTTAAACTTGATTCTCACGTCTCACTATAAAAATTGCCATTATGCATACGAGTGTTGCCACTAAATTTGCATTTGTAAACTGTTTGCATTGGATACTATATCGCGCTGTAGCAATCATCTAAGAACGTTGGTTGTGGTAGAAATTAGAAATTCGGGAAGTGAGTCAAGCACCATAAAAGAAAAAGAAAGAAAAAAAATAGTCTTCTACAAGCTACTCAATAATAAATGAAATATTCCGCCCCGCCCCAACACTCAAACAATAGGAGCAAGAGCTTATTCTTTGAGTTAATTGTCTAGAACTAACAATAACTTTTCAGTTTTTGTAACATTGTAAATATTTTTTAAAGAATAAAGCTGAAACATTACAAGAAACACATCCGGTTAAAGAGAGAAAAAAATATAATATCAAGATATTAGCTTGTAACACAACTTACTATTGCAACTTGAGTATCTGCATGAACTTCCTTCCCTTTCTTTGTACGGGTTGTAATAAATATTTCAGACTTTGATGGTTCCTCGTTGTTCTCTTTAGTTGTGCGCTACAAATTACATTAAAGAAAGTAAAAAAACAAACATCAATGTGTTACAATAAAGTACAAAACGAAATAGTAGGCAGAGTTTTCACAAATTATTGACTAAATATTACCAATGCCACGCGTACTCTGACAAAATTAATATGACTCATTCGATGCCTCCACTTTTATTTTTTTCGATTTTTAGAATTTAACTGGCTCATTGCCTAACATCAAAAAAGTATATTAAATAAATCAAAGAGTAAAAAATATATAAGCAACAAAGTAGAAATGCACAGTTCAATCTTACTTGGACATTTGAGTCCTTCCAATACTCAATCAATTGGCAGAATTGAACTTCTAGTATTTCACTCGGACGATTTTGTAGCATATCTTCATCGGTAGCATTCCTATTGAAATATTTCATCTTAATACTTCTCTTGTGCCTCCACACCCACTTCTCTCATTCCAATGGAATTATGAACTTGGACTATACAGAATAATGTATAGTTATATTCACTTAGTAGGAAACATACAAAATACTACAATTGAAAAACTAATTATTCTTATGTTGACATATTCCCGTATTCGTTGCTCAATATTCTTTGACACAGTATGCAAACTAGTATGCACCAAGGGGATAAATCTAGGATTTATTGCAATTATTCCTATAAAGATGGTCAAATCAGATACTCTCATGTCAGTTGGTCCCACTGTTTGTCCTTTCTCAAATGTAACCTCCTCTCTTTTTTCAAAATTTCTTGCATATATTTTTACATGTTATTTTTTCTCGAATTCTTTTCTTCTCTAATGTTCCTAGATTGATATAAAAATCAAAGCATAAGAAAAAAATACACTATGTAAAATAATTACAATGTTTAAGACATAGCACCTACAGCACAATCGATGTTCATATCCTCGTCTCTGACAAACTCATCGTCACCAACTTCTTCTTGTGCAGCAAAATTATCCAATTCTATTTCATGCTCATCAATAAGAGGGGATGACATAAATCTGACTTCATTTACAGGGTGATTATGAGGATGTTTTTCACCACCAACGTGTATCCCATATTTTTCAATAAATTTATTAAGACTCGTCGATGGTAGGACTAAGTTTGTCTTTACCTTTTTGCAATTTTGTAGCTCCTGGATATCAAGTTGTTTCTCTCCTTCACCTTGTGTTCTTCTAATCATACGGGAAATGTTACGATCTACCTTTGAAGATAATTGGAATATGGATGTGTGAATAGGTAATTTACTCATTCCTTATTTTTGAATGGGCTCCTCCAATTGAATTAACCTTTGTTTACTTTGTCCTTTTCTTGCAAAATTATGTGAAGTGTTCTGATCTTCCCTTGAAGGATTTGTACATAAGCAATTTACTACTTCCTAACTTTTGAACTGACTCGTAAGATTGAGTTAACCTCTGTCTCTTTTGTCCTTCTGATGTTGGAGGTTTATGATTCTTCATTTTAACTCCAAGTAATGTCTGCTCTTTGGCAGTTTTGTCCTTGCGATCATTAGCAAGATTTTCTCTCTTATTTTCAAATTTTTTGGCTAACTCGGCACTTGATCGGTATTGAAAATCAAAAACTATATTCTTCATTGGACTTTGAACTTTGTTTGGATTCGAAACTTTTTTATTAAGAGCTGCCGCTTGATTCATCCTAAATACAAAAACAATTAACTTACTTTAGCCCAACAACTAGTAAGAATATATAACAGTATGTGAGAAGGTAAATATTTAAGAAATTAGACACATAACAACCCCTAATCTACATTTATTTTCTTGGATACAAAAATAACAAAAACTGTCACGACCTGGATTTTTCACCATCAGGAGTCGTGATGGTGTCTACTAGTGAAAGCTAGGCAAACCAACTATTCCGATTTAATTACACTTTTTAACTTTTAATTTCTTAACAATTCCAAAACAACATATCAAAAGCAACGGAAATAATAATAACAAAAGCAATGCAGAAGACGAAATCTGATAGTTTAGCTTAATACAAATTGTGGAAGTCTAAATATAACTCTATCCAAAATTTTGTCTCACAATGTCACAGACCATCTATGAATACTACAAATAAAGTATGAATAGAAATACACGAATCTGCCTCTGAATAAGTAAAAACATAAAGGAAATGATATAAGGGGATGCCAAGGCCCGTAGACGTCTGCAGGACGACCTCGGATCTCCGCCGATGGAGTGAAGGCAGCAACCACACTGTGGTCCAAACGCTCCAGTACCAATATCTGTACACACTATAGAGTGTAGTATCAGCACAACTGACCTCATGTGCTGGTAAGTGTCGAGCCTAATCTCGGTGAAGTAGTGACGAGGCTAGGACATGACTACCAAATAGACCTGTGGAGTTATATCAAATACAACGCGTAATAACAACAGAACTAACAGTTAAGGTTAGGAAGGGGAAACATGTTGCGAGGGAATGACAAGTACAACATAACCTCAATAAAGAAGCATAAAGTACACCAAAATTCAACTATAAGTAAGAGTATGAAGAATAATACAAGTGCACAGCATCTTCGTGCTTTTACTCTCGTTCTCACCATAAGAATCAATATAATCGACATGACATAACCTTTCGTGCTTTTACCTCACATAATCATGGCACATAATTATGCTTCGTGCATTATCACTCAAATCATGGCACAACATTGTACATTGTGCGGAACAACATCACCATTCGTGCTTTTACCTCATATATCGGCACGACATCACCCTTCGTGCATTAATACTCTCAAACTCATGCACGACATCACCCTTCATGCTTTACACTCTTCCTCACCCAAGCAACAATCACAAAACAATTTGGGCAAGGGAATCAATAATATCACAATAGAATCTCGGCAAGGGAACAATCGTTTAATAATAATATCCTAGCAAGGGAAACAATATCATAAGCAATAATATCTCAGCAAGGGAACCAATATCAATAACAATAATATTCCGGCAAGGGAAACTGTAACGACCCGATCAGTCATTTTGAGTACCAGCGCTCCGTTCAGAAGTCGGAGGCCATGAAAAACTTTATTTCAGGTATTATGACTTGTACGCATGGTCGGACTTAAATTTCAAGAAGTCCAGAGTTGATTTGGGAAGAGAATTCTCATTTTGAATGTTTAAAGTTGAAAGAATGAGCTAGGATTTGAATTTCAAGTAAACGACCTCGGATTTGGGATCTGAAGGTTCCAGTAGGTTCATATGATGATTTCGGACTTGGGCGTCTGCCCGGATTGGGTTTTGAATAACCCGGGAGCGTTTTGACGCCTATTGTGGAAGTTAGTATTTTAGAAGAAATTTCATAAGTTTGGTTTGAAGTGCATTTCAGTGTTATCAACATCCGTTTGGAATTCCGAGACTGTGAATAGCTCCGTATAGTGATTCTGGAGTTGGGGGCGCAATCGAAAGTGAATTCGGAGGTCTGTAGGCCATTTAGAAGCCATTTGGCTATAGATAGAAAGTTGAAGGTTTTTGGAGAGTTGACCGGGGAGTTGACTTTTTGATATCGGGGTCGGAATCAAATTCCGGAAGTTGGAGCAGGTCCGCAATGTCAAATATGACTTGTGTGCAAAATTTTAAGTCAATCGGACGTGATTTGATAGGTTTCGGCATCGGAAATAGAAGTTGGAAATCTTAAAGTTCATAAACTTGAATTTGGGGTGTAATTCGTGATTTTAGCGTTGTTTGATGTGATTTGAAGCCTCGAGCAAGTCCGGAATGTGTTTTGGGACTGGCTGGTATGTTTGGTTGTGGTCTCAGGGGCCTCGGGTGGATTCCGGGTGGTTAACGGATCGAAAGTTGGATTTTTGGAAGAGCTGGGCAGCTGGTATCTGGTATTTCCGCTTCTGTAGAAATGGGACCCCAGAAGCGGATCCGCAGAGGCGATAGGGTGGACTGCAGAAGCGGTTTTGATCTGAGGCTCGAGGATCACAGATGCGGTCTGGATTCCGCAGAAGCGGGACCGCATCTGCGGAGGAGGTGATCGCAGAAGCGGAAAGGTTGGCTTGGGGAGGAATCACAGAAGCGGTTTCTGGACCGCTTAAGCGGGACCGCTAATGCGGTTTGAATTCCGCAGAAGCGGATTTTTGTCCGCATAAGCGGGACCGAAAAAGCGGAAAGAGCTGGGGGCAGAGTGATGTTTTAAAAATCCTATTTTGGCTCATTTCATTTCATTTTTCTTCCATGGGAGCGATTTTTGGAGCAACTTTGAGCGTCATTTTCGTCATCAAGCATGGGGTAAGTGATTTCTGCTGGTTTTGTGTTAAATACATTGATTATGTATGAGATTAATCATGGAAATTAGAGTAAATATTGAGGTTTTGGTCGAAAACCTAGAAAATTATAAAACTTGGATTTTTGCCAATGGAATTGGGAGAAATTCATATATTTGAATTCCTAAGGTCATGGGTAACCTTTATCTTCGAGAAATTTTGAATTCCGGGTACGTGGGCCCGAGGGCATTTTGGTCATTTCACTAAACGAAGTTGGGAATTCATATAATCTGAATTGTTAATAAGTAATTGAGTATATTCTCATTAGTTTATTGTTAAATTGGCTAGTTTGGGTGCATTGTGCGTTGGTTCAAGCCTTCGGAAGGATGTAGAATGCCGATTTCGAGTCTTCGGAGCGAGGTGAGTCTCCTTTCTAATCTTGTGAGGGGAAAATTACCCCATAGGTGAGTTAAATTGATTATGTGCTCCTAATTGTGGGGGCTACGTACGCACGAGGTGACGAGAGTCCGTGCGTAGCTACTATTATGCTATTGTCCGGGTAGTTTATGACCCGAAAGCATGCTATACTTGGGATATTTGAAACCTTATTGACATTTGAATTGTTAAGAATCAAGTTGAACCAGTTAATAAATTTCAAAAGGATTAAACTTCATTTCTTGAATTTTTAAAAGAGGATTTGGTTTTTATTTGATAAAATAGCCCCGATAAGTTCTTATTTGACTGGTTGAGCATGTATTCCTGTGTGTACCTGCGTCGCACGGATGATTCGCGAGCGGGGTATTTGTCTACTTTATGTTGACTGCGTCGCATGGATGATTCGCGAGCAGGGTATTTGTTCACTTTATGTTGACCGCATCGCATGGATAATTCGCGAGCGGGGAAAATAGATGCATCTATTGGTTCGAGCCATTCGACCCTTGGCAGTGCACAGTTTACATTTCTGTTGGATCGGGTCGTCGCCTCGGCATGATATGCGCATGTTTATGTTACTTACTTGAAGTACTTGATGTAGTTATTACCTTTTTGGCCTGACATGAATTACTGAAGATAGAAGAAAAGAAATCCTGAAAATCCTTTGCTAATTATTAAAGGCATTTACCTATTTTACAGCTTTGTGAACTAGAGCATGCTATATAAATCCATGAATTCCTCGCGTTTTAGTGTATTATTATTGGACCATTAGTAAGTACCAAATTTGACCATCTCGTCTCTACCCCTTCGGGATTAGGCGGGATACTCACTGAGTACACGTTGATTACGTACTCATACTACACTTCTGTGCATTTTTGTTGCACAGGTACATGTACACATTCTAGCAGCTTATTGGCGTAGCGGCATAGATAACTCTAGGACTAGGTGAGCTGCAAATTTGCGAGGCGACCCGCAGCTAGTGTAGTCCCTTTCTGTACTTTGATTATTTATTTTCTGTTCACTGTATTACGGACAGAGGTTATATTTTATTTCATTATCAGTAGTCGCTCATGCACTTGTGACACCGGGTTCTGGGATGGTTTTCGAAAAGTTTAATTTAATTGTTATTGTTAATTTGAATTGAAGCAAAACTTCTTTTATTTGTAGAAATGGAAGGAAATTTCTGGAAGTTGATGTATTTGAAAAGGATTTTTAAATCGGTAATCTAATTGGCTGGCCTGACAGCGGTGTCCGGCGCCACCACGACCCTTAGTGGATTTTGGGTCGTAACAACATGGTATCAAAGCACTAAGTTCCCGTCGGTCTCACGAGTCATGAGCAAGTCTAGTAGAGTCTCGCGGATCGGTACGGAGACGTCTGTACTTATCCTCGGGAGGCTACAGAACTGTTAGGAGTACTTCCCTTCTTGATTTATTTATCGTGCGGTTCTATTCCTTTGAGTCTTATGCCTTTGATTCCTTTCCACTCAATCTTGCGCGACGCGAGCGCTTGTTATAAATTGAAGAATTGAAATGGCACTACAAATGTGGTGCGGGATGATTTTTCCCAGTATAGTTGATTGGACTATTATAGTCGTATTATGGAAGGGTATTCTACAGTTCAGCTCAGTAGCAGAACTTCTAAGAGCCTTTAGGCCAGGCACAGGTTGCCATGATGCTTACGAGCGATTATTCCGCAGTATTGTTGTGATGGTAGGGTGTTTGCCCACGTGTCAGGGCAGTGAATGAATTGAAGGGAGGTTCACTCAGTGTGTAATCAAGAGATTCAGTATTTTATTCCCGGTAAGGGAAAGTCAATCGAACCAAGGACGGTCAGATGTGGACCAGTGGAAGTAATGAAGCGTGGTAATTGCAAGCGTAAAGGAGTTCTCTCCTCTATTGGGGTGCTGTTGTCCTAATTGGACGTATTAAGTTTATCGGTGTTATGATCTTCTATGATCAGCCCTTGGGGCAAGATATTGTGAAATGGCATTGGAAATGCAACTATCAGATATCGCGGGATGCGGTGCTTCCGGACTGAATCAGTATTGTAAATGTTGGTGGTTTGATAAAGACGACCTTCAGAGAGGCTTGGGATTAATAGCGAATTGTGGATTTAAGTAATATAAACATGGATTTTATTAAGGTAACAACTGAGCAACAAGAGATGAAAAAGACGTGTGGAAAGTGTTAAGCGGAGTTTTAAACTTCTAAAGGGTCAGGCTGAGGAAGCGCATGCCGAGCAATTGATTGAAGAAATGAGTTTGCCCAAAGTGGGAGAGCAGCGGAGCTGCGTAGAGGCTTGGTAATGAGAAAACTATGCATCTAAGGGAGTCTGGAACGACTTGAGAATATCGGTGCTTGGTTATCAATGCTTTCTGATCTGATTGGAAGTGGGGATTTCAGCGACGGGAAATGGAAGTCGGTGGAATAACTCGAAGCATAATGTTGTTATGAAGCAAGGGGAACTGAATTTCAAGAACGGTGTTAATGATTTGGAGAATCCAATTGGGTTTCTACGGTAAGATATCGAGAATGCCAGCGATTGTTGGTGCGGAGGTAGATGGTGATTCAGAATATGAGAAACGGGGATTTACGTGAGAATTTCGAGAATTTGCGGTAGATGATTGCACAAGGTTATGTCAATAGGAATTAAGGATAATGGTGAACTCTAGAGTATTGTAATAATGGCTTTAAGCTAAGTGGGAGAGTCCCCCCGCTTATGATTTGGGCTGCATGGTTAGCTACTCGCGAAGTTTCTTGTTAATAGCATACTGAGGGGTCATCTCAGCTACGGAAGAATATCATAAGTAGTAATTGAGTAGAGGAATTATTAAAGGTGTGCCATGATTGGCCTTATGTCCTCATGTTCAAACTTGGGAAAGGATTCGAGATGTGTACCTTCCATGGAAACAGGTTTTAAAGGGAGTAATTTTGCTAGGTGCCTCGTTAGGAGGGTACTCCTGTGTTATGAGATCTATGTAGCCAATTATATTTGGGACCAAGTCAGAGCGGATGGCTTACAGTAACGGTCGTAGTGAATTCAAGAGGTAATGTGTGGTGCCTCATACTGTCGAGTTTATAGGCATAATTGAGGATCAAGCTTGGAAAGCAGCTTACGAGAAGTGGCACAAAATGTTTCGTGATGGTTGGCTTGTGATGTAGCAATTGGGAAGTACGAAATGGTTCGTAGGGGTTGCGACAACATGGTCTCGTGGATTCAAGGTCACTCGGGATGAGTGTAGAAGGAGCATTGTTATGTGTTGAAGAGAATTGGTACTATTTCCAAAGAACTCAAGGATAAATTGAAGGAAAGGGGTTGATTAGCCATAGATGAATTTGGCATGTTGGGATCTATGATTAGTTCATTCAGCGTGATCAGGTTGTGTGTATGATTTGTGATGGTGCGTATCAGGCTTGTCAGCCGTCGCAATTGACGTTATTCAAAAGCCTTCTATTTCTAAGGCTCGTTGTGTAGAAGCAGATTCCGGAAGGGTTATTGTGGCTTGGACCACTACTTGCAGAATTGCATATTCTACAGTTATGGAAAATTTACCTGTGCGTTGCTATGGTTCTCCTGAAGTGAGCTAAATGAAAAGTTTTATATGATGAAGTGTTAGTTTATCAGTGGTTCCAGGGTTGTGATGGAAATTGGGTCTATCGTATATCGGCACGTTGGGTGCATTGAGAGGTATGGAATTTGAAGTGAGGATCAAGGTTACAACTTAGTAATGACTATGATGTCACAGGCTCGGATGAGCAAGGAAAGGGTTGAATGATTAGAGTAAATTGGTATTGGCTCCAGAGTCACCGGAGATCGATGTTGTATGGGAAAGGCTTTGTATCCTGGTTAGGGATTTTTGATCGCTCTTCAGCGTTGGTGCGACCGATGGTTGGAATGGGCAGACTCGATATTTAATTCAGAAGATTGTGGGAGCATGTCCCACGAGAAGATTGTGTAAGTGTGTCATGTAGTCACCTGATTGACTAAAGATTTAAGCAAGTATGAGGATTGTGGCAATAACATTTATTGAGAAACTATGCCTGGAGGGCAATTTGTTTATTGGGTTATGAACTGGGGAGGTTGCTCCGGTTATGACGGTTGTACTTATGTGTCATGAGAAAAAGAAAGTTACTATGAACCTTTGAAAGGTTATTCGCCAAGTTGGTGCAATCAGAAATCGGCTTGAGATCGATGTATTGATGCATATATGTAAACAGGGCTTTATATCAGGCCAGCTGTGTTCGTCTCAGCGAGTGTTCCCTATGGAGGAACGGTCGGGGTGTTATTTTGCCGTCAGCTATTCCAGGTAATGATGTATTGTGCCGTATGAGTTGTGAGACGGCTTGAGAAAAAAATTGCTTACGTGTTTAGAATCCGCATAGAAATGATGTGTTTTGAGCAGGAAGGTTTCGACATTTATGTTGTATACCACACCTTAGTTGTGCTTGAGTTTCATAGCCTATGGCGCTATGTGTTTCCTCAGGGATGGTATTAAGCACTTAACGTGCTTGCGATCGAAATTTGATGGTTTGTTGTAATGAGCAGATTTAGCTCAAAGTGCAATCTCCTTTTGCGAGATCTATTTATGGATCGGGTGGCACGCCGCCATGGGTATGTTATTTGGATCGGGTTGTGCCGCAACAGTGTGATGTCGAGACTAGTTCTCTATGTGCTATTCCTTTATGTGTTTCGCTTCCTATCTTTCTAGGAAAAGTCCGTACTAGTGCGGGGTTTAGATAATTCCTTCCAGGATTTTATTTCCTGTTTGTGTTATGTTCGGATTGGTGGCCTATTGGCGCATGGCAGCATCACATGAGATTTTAATGATTTCTGGGGTGGCTTACTGCCTGAGCAGTTGTATCGGATGAGATGAGATCCCTTGATCTAGGATTCTGTGCTTTATATGAGGTATATTGTAGAGATAAAACCATTATTGGGTTCAGAATGAGGATAAGGCCTTGTTAGGATGTAGGCCTAATGTTTTGTTGACTCGGCGATTGATTATGAATGTCGGTACACCTCGCCCGCTGTGGCGGTATGGTAAAGGTTAGAGTAAAACCTGTATGTGTCATGGGGTGCAAAGGGAGCATCAGATCAGTAGAATTTTGGCTAAGTTGATGAGAGAATATTAATGTGGTCCTGTGTATTTAGTGCTGCAAAGTAAGAATTCAGCGAAGTTATCCCGTTATGTTTGAGTACGGCGTGTAGTGATTGATATGGTGATTGTATATGGGAAACAGGCCCAGCATAGGATTCCGGATGTTGGAATCGGGCTCTAAAGCTTATTTGCTTGAATAAGAGAAAATATCTTCTGCATTTATCGAGCTTATGTGCTCAGCTAAGTTTTGGTAGCACGGGAAGGCGCGTGAGGTGCTAAACAGTGATTTCAGACTACTCCAGCACAGTTTTCAGCACATTTNTTTGGGAAGAGAATTCTCATTTCAAAAGCTTAAAGTTGAAAGAATGAGCTAGGATTTGAATTTCAAGTAAACAACCTCAGAATCGGGATCTGAAGGTTCCAGCAGGTTTGTATGATGATTTCGAACTTGGGCGTCTGCCCGGATTGGGTTTTGAATAACCCGGGAGCGTTTTGGCGCCTATTGTGGAAGTTAGTATTTTAGAAGAAATTTCATAAGTTTGGTTTGAAGTGCATTTCAGTGTTATCAACGTCCGTTTGGAATTCTGAGACTGTGAATAGCTCCGTATAGTGATTCTGGAGTTGGGGGCGCAATCGAAAGTGAATTCGGAGGTCCGTAGGCCATTTAGAAGCCATTTGGCTAAAGATAGAAAGTTGAATGTTTTTGGAGAGTTGACTGGGGAGTTGAATTTTAGATATCGGGGTCGGATTCAAATTCCGAAAGTTGGAGCAGCTCCGTAATGTCAAATATGACTTGTGTGAAAAATTTGAAGTCAATCAGACGTGATTTGATAGGTTTCGGCATTAGAAATAGAAATTGGAAATCTTAACGTTCATAAACTTGAATTTAGGGTGTAATTCGTGATTTTAGCGTTGTTTGATGTGATTTGAAGCCTCGAGCAAGTCTGGAATGTGTTTTGGAACTGGTTGGTATGTTTGGTTGGGGTCCCGGGGGCCACGGGTGGATTCCGGGTGGTTAACGGATCGAAAGTTGGATTTTTGGAAGAGCTGGGCAGCTGGTATCTAGTATTTCCGCTTCTGCGGAAATGGGACCGCAGAAGCGGATCCGCTGAGGCGATAGGGTGGACCGCAGAAGCGGTTTTGATCAGAGGCTCGAGGATTGTAGATGCAGTCTAGATTCCGCAGAAGCGGGACCGCATCTGCGGAGGAGGTGATCGCAAAAGTGGAAAGGTTGGCTTGGGGAGGAATCGCAGAAGTGATTTCTGGACCGCTTAAGCGGGACCGCTAATGCGGTTTGAATTCCGCTGGAGCGGAAATTGGCTGGAGCTCGGGGAGCCGCAGAAGCAGATTTTTGTCCGCATAAGCGGGACCGCAAAAGCGGAAAGAGCTGGGGGCAGAGTGATGTTTTAAAAATCCGATTTTTGCTCATTTCATTTCATTTTTCTTCCATGGGAGTGATTTTTGGAGAAAC
>MU681930.1:173764-202628 GCA_026770625.1 Nicotiana glauca | reverse complement strand
ATTTCTGTTGGATCGGGCCGTCGCCTCGGCATGATATGCGCATGTTTATGTTACTTACTTGAAGTACTTGATGTAGTTATTGCCTTTTTGGCCTGACATGAATTACTGAAGATAGAAGAAAAGAAATCCTGAAAATCCTTTGCTAATTATTAAAGGTGTTTACCTATTTTACAGCTTTGTGAACTAGAGCATGCTATATAAATCCATGAATTCCTCGCGTTTTAGTATATTATTATTGGACCATTAGTAAGTGCCAAAGTGGACCATCTCGTCTCTACCCCTTCGGGATTAGGCGGGATACTCACTGAGTACACGTTGATTACGTACTCATACTACACTTCTGTGCATTTTTGTTGCACAGGTACATGTACACATTCTAGCAGCTTATTGGCGTAGCGGCATGGATAACTCTGGGACTAGGTGAGCTGCAAATTTGCGAGGCGACCCGCAGCTAGTGTAGTCCCTTTATGTACTTTGATTATTTATTTCCTGTTCACTGTATTCCGAACAGAGGTTGTATTTTATTTCATTATCAGTAGTCGCTCATGCACTTGTGACACCGGGTTCTGGGATGATTTTCGAAAAGTTTAATTTAATTGTTATTGTTAATTTGAATTGAAGTAAAACTTCTTTTATTTGTGAAAATGGAAGGAAATTTCTGGAATTTGATGTATTTGAAAAGGATTTTTAAATCGGTAATCTAATTGGCTGGCCTGACAACAGTGTCCGGCGCCACCACGACCCTTAATGGATTTTGGGTCGTGACAGAAACAATATTATAAGCATTAATATCCCGGCAAGGGAACCAATATCAAATACAATCAAATTTCCAGAAACTCTTAAAATTTCAGTTAAACAATTTCCTTCAAAAATTTATTTCTCGGGCTTGGGACCTCGAAATCTAATTTCGGGCATATGCCCAAGTCCCATATTTTTCTACGGACCCATTGGGGTTGTCAAATCATGGGTCTAGGTCCGTTTACCTAAAATGTTGATCGAAGTCAACTTAAATTAAATTTTAAAGGCCAAATTAGCATTTTTATCAAATTTCCACATAAAAGCATTCTGGATATATGCCCGGACCACACATGCACATCAAGGAGAGATAAAAGGAGGCTTCTAAGGCCTCGAAATACATAATTTACTTGTAAATCAAGTGATGAACTTTTGGGTCATTACAACAACATTCTCAGTATTATCCCATACCCAGTATGTCTCTCATAGCTTATGCCGACCTTGGTGTTTAAAGAATGCAAAAATTTATTTCAGGAAAAATGGTCGTAAATAACTATTACTTGAACCTGTAATGACCCGAATAGTCATTTTGAGATATAGCGTGACGTTCAACAGTTTGAGTCCATGAGCAACTTCACTTCAAGTATTGTGACTCGTATGAATGGTCGGAATTAAATTTCGGAAGTTCAGAGTTTATTTGGAAAGAAAATTCTCATTTCGGAAGCTTTAGGTTGAAATAATTGATTAAGATTGGATTTTTGAGTAAATGAACTCGGAATCAGGATTCAAATCGGAATTCGAAGGTTCCAGCAAGTTTGTATGATGATTTAAGACTTGGGCGTATGTCCGGATCGAGTTATGAAAGACCCGAGAACATTTCGGCACCTATTGTAGAAGTTAACATTTTTGGAAGAATTTTATAAGTTTGGGTTGAATTGCATTTCAGTGTTATCAATGTCTATTTTGGATTTCGAGTATTGTAATAGCTCCGTGTGGTGATTCTGGTATTGGGAGCGCGATCGGAAAGTAATTCAGAGGTCTGTGGGTCATTGTGGTGTTATTTGGCTAAAGATAGAAAATTGAAGGTTTTTGAGGAGTTTGACCAGAAGTGGACTTTTTGATATCGGGGTCGGAATCCTATTCTGGAAGTTGGAGTACATCCGTAATGTCGAATGTGACTTGTGTGCAAAATTTGAGATAAATCGGACGTGATTTGATAGGTTTTGACATTGAATGTAGAAGTTTGAAGTTCTAAAGTTCATTAAGCTTGAATTGGGGTGCAATTCATGATTTTTACGTTTCTTGATGTGATTTGAGGCCTCGAGCAGGTCCGTGTTATGTTATGGGACTGGTTTGTGTGATTGGACGGGGCCCCAGGGACCTTAGGTGAGTTTCAGGGTTGTTTCGGATCATTTTGGGCTGTTTTGCAATACCTAATGCTCGTGTATGGTGTTGTTCTGCGTGTTCGCGAGGATACTCTCGCGTTTGTAAAGAAGTATTTGGCTTCAGGGACTATTCTTTGTGTTTGCAGCGAGATCCTCATGTTCGCGAAGAAGGAAATCTCTGTTGTACAGGTCTGACTTCGGAGGCTCATATCCCGCAATCTACAAGGAATTTGGAGATGATCAAAAGCTGAAAGTTGTTGCCCTTTGTGTCTAACTTTCAGAAAGGTAGACCATTTATCATTTGGATCTGTGTATAAAAAGTTATGGCTGTTACAGTACAGGTTGTCCAGGAAGATGAAGAAGAAATTTGTGTTACAGAGGGTTGACTTTGGCAGCTTATATCTAAAAGTCTATAAGTAATTGGCAGATGAACAAAACATGAATGCTTTAATGTTGGTGTCTAGTTTTCAAAACATTAAACCTTTTGTCATTTGATTTTTTGTACAAAAAGTTATGGCTATTATACTAGAGGGTCTCTAAGAAGAGTTTGGAAAATAGTTTTTCGGAATTTTCTTCTTTGCGAACGTGATGGGGGCCTCATAAATGCGAAGAAGAGTTGTATGGGCTGTGTATAAGTGTAAAGAAATTGGTTTGGCTTTTTTCGTCTCATTTCCTCCATGGGAGCCGGCCTAGGAGCAATTTTGGAGCTCCATTTTTATCATCCATGTCAAGTTTTGGAGCATTGGGGGCATCGGTTTGAGTTATCGAAAGGGGCTTGGATGCATTGGATTTCGGAGCGAGGAAAGTCTCCTTTATAACCTTGTAATAGGTAATTGTCTCCATGGGTGAATTAATTGGATATGTGCTTCTATTTATGGGGGCTACGTACGCATGGGGTGACGAGAGTCCGTGCGTAGCTACTATTATGCTTAAGTTCAGTAGTCTAGGACCCAATATCATGATTTACTTGCAATAATTGAAATCTTGTTGTCAATTTAAAAATTCTTAAAACATATCAAACATGTAAATGAATTTAAAAAAGACTAGTCATTGTTACTTGATTTTTAAAAGAGAAAACGCCTTTTCTTGGATAATTGTTTCTTGATGAGTTCTTGATTGACTGTTTGAATGTGTTTATATATGTTGTAGAATAATCCGAATGCCTTGTTATATTAAATAGATGCATATGTGGTTCGCGCCATTCGACCGTCTGGTAGTGCACAGTTTAAATATTTGTTGGGCGCTGTGGCAGGGTTGATACAGAGACTTTGGTGAGCTGCACCTCTTGAGAAGACCCGCAACCGGCAGAGTCTCCTTCAGAGTATTGTATTGTATTTTATTTTTTGTCCAATTTGTATTCCAGACAGTTGTTGTATTACATTATTTCCTAGAAACTGCTCATGCACTTGTGACACCGGGTTCTGAAATTATTATGGGGGTATTCTGTATTAACTTCTAAACATTCTTTTATTTATTTGGTAAATATTATGTTTACTAGCCAAATTGAAGGAAAATAAAAGTTTTCACAATTATTTAAACGAGAATTTGACTAAGTATTTATGGTTGGCTTTCCTGACAGTGGTGTCTGGTGCAATCACGACCCTTAATGGATTTTGGGTCGTGACAACATGGTATCAGAGCATAGGTTCACTTAGGTCTCATGAGTCTTGAGCAAGTCGGGTAGAGTCTTGCGGATCAATGCAGAGACGTCTCTACTTATATTCGAGAGCCTACAAGGCTGTTAGGAGCACTTCCCTTCTTGATTCCTCATTGTGCCGTTTGATTCCTTTGAGGCTTATGCCTTTGTTTATTTCCTACTCAATCTTATGCGACATGAAGATATTGCTATATCGATTGAGATTGAGAAATTGTAATAGTACTACAGATATGGAGCAGGATGTTCCTCCCTCCGTATTTGATTGGGCTATTATCGTCGCTTTGAGGAAGGCCGTTCTGTTGTTTCTGCTTAGTATCGGTATCACCTAAGGTTTTGAGATTTGACATTAATTGTTATAAGGATTCATGCATTTCTATGCATAGTATTGGTGTATGGTCGGATTCTTGTCTATGCGTCGAAGCAGTGAATGACTTGGAAGGATGTTTATTCAATGCAAGATTTATAGATTTAGAATCTTATTTCCAGCGGAGGAAAGACAATCGGGGTATGAATGTTCAAGTTTGGTTTGATGGAGTAAGAAGACTTGGTATTTTCGAGCGTGGTAGAATTTTCATCTATGATGTGGTGTCATTGTCCTTGTTGAATACGGTAAGTTCGCTTGTCTTACAGTTTTCTTCAATTCGTCTTTGGGGCAGAGTAGCATATGGGTTCTGTGGTAGAATGACTACAATCCTTGAGAAAAGTTTAGAGTGATTTGGGATTCATGGTGGATAGTGACTAGGTCTACAATCTTAATTTGAAATATTGGCTAGCATAACGGCAGGAGATTTGATATTACGAAAAGGAGCTGCTAGATATGAAGAAGGATACAACATAACTTTGAATTAGAAGATATTGTCACACATTTAATTGATGTCCACGATGAGTGAATGGACTTGTGCAGCTGGTGAATGAGCACAGGCTTAGGTGGGTTATCTCCTATGAGTAGGTCAGCTGTCGTGTGGTTGGTGAAGCTCCTGCGAAGGATTTTACTTGCTATCTGGTAAGAGGTCTATTATGTGAAAGTTGCTAGAGATTCAGAGTGTTCATGAAATGCTAGCAGAATGATTTCGAGGAATCTGGCAATTTAATTGCGCAAGGTCATGTCAATAAGACATAAAGAATCTTGGCGGGGTTCCAAAGTTGTGTAATAGTAGCTTCAATCTAAGTGGGAGAGTCCCACCGCCTATGGTTGGATTACATGGTCATCTATTTGTGAGGTTTCTAGTTATTAGCATATTCATAGGTTACTGCGACTAAGGGAAGAGAACATTAATGGTAATTTGAGCAAAGGAATTAAAGAATGTGGTTTATAATTGGCATCATCGATTCATGTCCAGGCTTTGAGAAGACTCAGGAATTATGCCTCGTGTAGAAATGGGTTGCAAGGAAGGCGATTCAATCGGGTGCTTCTTTGAAAGGGTGGTCATGTGCTAGTGGATCCTTGCAGTTGATTATATTCAGGACCAAGTCAGAGTGGGTGACTCTTAATAATGGTCCTAGTGGGTTCAAAGGTTAAGGTTTGGTGCTTAAGGGTTTCGAGTCCATAGTATAGTTGAGTATCGAGCTTTTGTAGCAGATTATGATAAGGAGCTTGGAGTGCTCTGTGTTATTTTTAGGCTGCAGTATAAATTGAGAGGAATGGGAGAAAATGACTTTGGATTCATAGAGTCATTATTAGAATAGGTATACCAGTTGAGGATGCAAATATCCGCATAAAAAGGGTATGATATGGTTTGTGGGAATTGAGACAGCGTGGTCTCGTGAAATAAGGTCACTCAGGATAAGTGCAGATTTGGGTTCGTGATGTTTTGAAAGGGGCTACTATTATTCCTAAGTCAAGCCCAGAGTAAATTGGGAGAAGTAAAATCAGTTAGCATTGGTTGAATTGGTATAATGGTGGCAACAATTAGTTCCTTCAGCGTGTTAAGTTATACACATGATTATAGTAATACGTGCGAGGTTTGTCAGTCACCGTAATTGGTTTTATTTGGAGGCTTTCGAGTATTATGACCTATTATGTGTAAATGGATCTCGAAAGAGCTATGGTGGTTTAGACCACTACTTGAGGTTGGTATTTTCTACAGTTATGAGAATTTAGTCAAGGGTTGTAATGGTTCCCTTGAAATAAGTTAAGTAAAAGGCTTCTATATGATGAAGTGTTTACCCTATTAGTGGTTCAGGAGTTATGATGGAATTCTTGTACTCTTGCGCATTGTCATGATTAAGTGCCATGAGCAGCATGGGATTTGGAAGTTGAGAATCAAGGTTACGGTTCAGTGTTGACAAGGAGGTCACGGGCTTGGATGAGCAGGAAAAGAATTTAGATGTTTAGAGTAAGCTGGTGTTATCTTCAACATCACCTGAGATCAGTGTCATGAGTAAGAGGTTTTGGTTATTGACTTGCATCCTTGATTCGCTTTGCAGAATTTGTATGGCTGGTGGTATGGATGTGCAGACTTGTCACCTGGTGCAGAATGCCATAGGAGCATATCCCATGGAAAGATTATATAAGTGTGATGTGTAGTCACTTAATTGATTGAGGATTTAAACCAAGTATGGAGATTGTGGTACTATCACTAATTGAGAATTTATGCCTGAAGGGCGCTCGATTTATTTAGTAGTGGAATGTTGAAGGTTGTTCCATATTGGACGACTGTTCTTGCGTGTTGTGGGAAAAAGAAGGGTTGTTATGGACCCAGGATAGATTATTGGCCTAGTTCGGTACGATCAAAATCGGCTTGAGCTCTGTGAATCGATTTAAATATGAATATGGGCTCTATATTAGGCCAAATATGTTCATTTAATCATAGCGTTCCTTATGGAGGAGTATTCGAACATTGGATGTTATTTCGTCGTCAGCTATTTTATGTAATGCTATATTGTGCCGTGTGAGTTGCGAAATGGCTTGATAAATTTCTTGTCTGTTTAGGTTTCGTGTAGCGATGGTGTTATGTGAGCAGTATTGCTCTTGAGATTCAGATCATATATCGCACTTCAGTTTAGCTTGAGTTTTGTAGCTTATGGCGCTATCTGTCTCCCTGAGGATGGTATTATGCACTTAGCGTGCTTGTGGCCAATATTCAATTTTTTGTAGTAATGAGCGATATTGCTCGGTGTGTATGTTCTTATGTGAATTTTATGTATAGATTGGGTGGCATGCCTCCACGAGTATATTGTTTAGATCGGGTTGCACGCCGCAGTAGTATGATGTTGAGTATAGTTCCCTATATCTGTTTTTGTGTGTTTTGTTTCCCATTTTCGAGGAAAGTTCATATTAGTTGCGTGAGTTGAGTTTTCCCTTCCAGAGTTCATTTTCCTTATATATCACATTCGAGCTTATGGCATGTTGGCACTTTGTGGCATTATATGGGACTTTTGATCATGATCGGGGTGTCTTATTGCCTAAGCTGTTCGTACTGGGTGAGATGAGATTATTAGATCTAGGATCTGTGCAATCGGATTATATGAAGTATATTAAAGAGCAAAGATCATTATTTGGTTTAGAATGAGGTGATGATTCTTGTCAGAAGTATAAACTCAATGATTTATTCACTCGACAGTTGGTTATGAATTTCTACACATCTCTTCCATTGTGGCAGTATTGCGAGAGTTGGAACAAGACTTATATATATCATGAGGTGCTTTGTGAGCATCAGATTCGGGGAATGTCGGTTATTATGATCAGAAAATGTTATTACGGTCCTGTGAATGATGTGGTAAATGGTGAGAATTCAGCAAAGGCATGTAGTAATGTTCTGGTACCTCGTGTAGTGATTGATACGATGTTCATATATTGGAAGCATGCCTAACAGAGAATTCCAGATGTTTGAATTGGGCTCTAATCTTATTTGCTTGAATAAAAGGGAATATCTTCAAAATTTATCGAGCTAATGTGCTCAACTTGGTCGTAGTAGCATGGGTAGGTGAACGAGGTGTTAAACAGTGATTTCGAACGACTCCAGCGCAATTCTTAGCACGTTTGAGGATGAACTTATGTTTAAGTGGGAGAGAATGTAATGAAACGGCCTGTTTTATTAAGCTCTAGCGCGGCGTTCAGCAGTTTGAGGCCATGAGCAGCTTCACTTCAGGTATTATGAATTGTGCGCATGGTCGAAATTGAATTTTGGAAAGTTCAGAGTTGATTTGGAAAGAGAATTCTCATTTCGGAAGCTATAGGTTGAAAGAATTGAGTAAGATTGGATTTTCTAGTAAAAGATCTCAGAATCGGGATTCGAAGGTTCCAGTAGGTTCGTATGATGATTTCGAACTTGAGCATATGTCTGGATCGGGTTTTGGAAGACTCGAGAATGTTTTAGTACCTATTGAGGAAGTTAGCATTTTTTGAAGAATTTCATAACTTTGGGTTGAAGTACATTTTAGTGTTACCAATGTCGGTTTGGGATTCTGAGTCTAGGAATAGCTCTGTATGGTGATTCTGGTGTTGGGAGCGCGATCGGAAGTGAATTCAGAGGTCTGTGGGTAATTTTGGAGTCATTTGGCTAAAGATAGAAATTTAAAGGTTTTTGAGGAGTTTGACTGGAGGTGGACTTTTTGATATCAGGGCCGGAATCTAATTCTGAAAGTTGGAGCAGGTCCGTAATGTCGAATGTTACTTGTGCGCAATCAATCGGACGTGATTTAATAGGTTTCAACGTTGAATGTAGAAGTTTGAAGTTCTAAAGTTCATTAAGCTTGAATTGGGGTGTGATTCATGATTTTGATGTTGTTTGATGTGATTTGAGGTCTCGAGCAGGTGCGTGTTATGTTATAGGACTGGTTTGTGTGATTGGACGGGGCCCCGAGGGCCTCAGGTGTGTTTCGGGATGGTTTCGAATCATTTCGGGTTGTTTTGCAATAACTGATGTTGGTGTCTGGTGTTGTTCTTTGCGTTCGCGAGTATCCTCTTGCGTTCGGGAAGAAGGATTTGGCTTTAGGGACTCTGTTCTTCGCGTTCACGAAGGGATCCTCGCGCTCACGAAGAAAGAAATATCTGTTGCATAGGTCTGACTTCGGAGGCTCATATCTTGCAATCTTTAAGGAATTTAGAGATGATCCAAATTAAAATTGTTTCCATTTGTGTCTAGTTTTCATGAAAGTAAACCATTTAGCATTTGGATCTATGTAGGAAACGTTACGACTGGTACACTACAGGCTATCTGGGAAGATGAAGAATAAATTTGTGTTTCATAGGGTTAAGTTTGGCAGCTTATATCTCAAAATCTAGAAGGAATTGGAGATGATAAAAACAAGAAAGTGCTAGATCTTGGTGTCTAGTTTTCAAAATATTAAATCATTTTTCATTTGGAGTTTTGTACAAAAGGTTATGGCCATTATACTAGAGGCTATCTGAGAAGAGTTTGGAAAATGGTTTTTGGGAATTTTCTTCTTCGGGAACGCGATTACGGTCTCGCAAACGCAAAGAAGAGTCGTATGGGCAGTGTATAAGAGTAAATTAATGGGTTTGTCTCATTTCATCTCATTTTCTCCATGGGATCCGACCTAGGAGCGATTTTGGAGCTATATTTTCATCATCCATGTCAAGTTTTCGAGCGTTGGGGCATCAGTTTGAGTCATCGGAAGGGGCATGGAAGCTGGTTATTGGACTTTGGAGTGAGGTAAGTCTCCTTTATAATCTTGTAAGAGGAAATTGTCCCCGTAGGTAAATTAATTGGATATGTGCTTCTATTTGTGGGGGTACATACGCACCGGGTGATGAGAGTTTGTGCATAGCTACTATTATGCTTAAGTCCGGGTAGTCTAGGACCCAAAATCATGCTTTACTTGCAATATTTGAAATCTTCTTGTCAATTTAAAAATGCTTAAAATATATCGAACATGTAAATGAATTTCTAAAAGACTAGTCATCGTTTCTTTATATTTAAAAGACAAAATGCATTTTCTTGGATAATTGCTCCTTGTTGAGTTCTTGATGGACTGTTTAAATGTGTTTATATATTTTGGAAGGGGTCGCACGCCTCGTCATATTAAATAGATGTATCTATGATTCGCGCCATTCGACCTTTTGACAGTGCACTGTTTAAATATTTGTTGAATCGGGCCGTATGACCTCGACATAATTTGCGCATGCTTGTAATGCTTGCTTGAGATTTACAAATTGATAATGCCTTCCTGGTCTGAGATAAATTGATAAATAATAGATTATGAATTTGGAAACTTCTAAATATAAAAAGGAATTGTTTCTTGACTTACTTGAGTTTAGTGCCGTTTTTAATAAATCCATGATTATTCGCATTTATTAATATATTATTATTGGACCACTAGTAAGTGTCAAAATTGACCTCTCGTCTCTACTTCTTTGAGGTTAGACAGGATACTTACTGGGTACACGTTATTTTTGTACCCATACTACACTTGTTGTGCATTTTTGTTGCACAAACATGTCTGATGGCCTAGTTAGGCGCAGTGGCATGGTTGATAAGGAGACTTATATGAGATGCACCTCTCGGGACGACCCACAGCCAGCAGAGTCTCCTTCAGAGTATTGTACTGTATATTTTTTTCTGTCCAATTTGTATTCCGGACAGTTGTTGTATTACATTATTTCCTAGAAACTGCTTATGCATTTGTGACACCGGGTTCTATGATGATTATGGGGGTATTCTGTATTAACTCTAAACATTTTTTATTTATTTTGTAAAGATTATCTTTTACTAGCCAAATTGAAGGAAAATTATAGTTTTCACACTTATTTAAACGAGAATTTAATTACGTATTTGTCACGACACAAAATCTAACAATGTCGTGGTGGCACCTATCGTGTTATAAGGGAAGCCTATTTCCCAAAATATTACTACTAAGTCAATTATAAGTATTTAATGAAATATTTTCAACATTTGAATTTCTTATATACTAAATCAACTCTAAATATAATTAATATAAAATATGGAAACGATCCCCAAATATCGGGGTGTCACTTAGTCATGAGCGTCTAAAATTATAAACTAAGATATATAAACTGTCTAAATATCCAAAAGAAGAAATGACAAGAGGAGTAACAAGGTCCTGTGGACACTAGCAGCTACCTTGCAATGTCCACAGATAGCCGGCCTGAACTCAACGATCGCCGCGCTCAAACTCACTTGGATTTGCACATAAAGTGCAGGGTGTAGTATGAGTACAACTACCTCAGTAGTAACAGAAATAACTAAGAGACTGAGCAGTAGTGACGAGCTAAGTAAAACAATCCAATTATTTATTTTCACATTTTTTAAAAAAATAAACATGATTAAATAGGTAAATGCCATAACTCAGTAAATACCACAAAGAAATTTAATAGATAAATGCAGCAACACCAAAAGTAAATGCAACTTCACAGCAATGTCACTCCATCACTCAGCACTCGCACTCAGCACTCGACACTCAACACTCAACACTCAATATACTCAACACTCTGCGCTCACTGGGGGTGTGTGCAGACTCCAGAGGGGCTCTCAAAGCCCAATCGCGAAGCACGGACAACTCACGTGCCATCATATCAATACCTGGATCTGCACGATCAACTCACATGCTACACAGACAACTCATACGCTATGGCATAAATACCTGGACCCGCACAGTCAAATCACGTGCTACTCGGACAAGTCACGCGCTATGGTATTAATATACTCACAAGTAGGTCATCATATCAATACCTGGATTTGCACGGTCAATTCACGTGCTACGCGAACAACTCACGCGCTATGGTATAAATACCTAGACCCACACAGTCAACTTACATGATATGCGGAAAATGCACACACTATGGTATTAATATCCTCACAATCAGGCCATCGGTCTCACTCAATCATGTACCTCACTAGACTTACATCATCAAAAAATAAGGTGACACAACCCACATCAAGTATCACAATATATTAGTAAATAATAGAGATGGAGGTAAGCATGTACAATAATTTCTATTACTGAGTATAATTAATGTGAGCATGAATAAAGCCTAAGCATGATCTCTAACATGAAGGCAAATAAGTTCAACAACAAGTAAACACATAACCACAGATAACAACCATTAGGCCTCACAGCCTCACGGGACGAACCATGTTACAATCCCTCGCGGTGCACACCCACACACCCGTAACCTAGAATGGGTATCACAACCAAAGAATCACATGATATCAATTTCTCCTGGTTTATACCCTCAAAGCCAGATTTAAAATTGTTGCTTATCTCAACCGTGTAAAATCCTACTTCGGAATGCCCTCATCTCTAGACTCGGTATCCAAAAGCTCTGAATCTAACCATAATTATATTAATACCATCAATATGTGGTAAAAAAATTGAATCCCACTATAAAAACTACAAAATATGCCAAAAATCCAAAATCGGCCAAAACTCGGCCCCCGGGCCCACATCTTAAATTCAGTCAAATATGGAAGAATCAAAACCCTCGTCCTCTCCCGAGTCTAACCATATAAAATTTATTAAAATCGGACTCCGTTTGGTTCCTCAAATCCCTATCTAAAACTTTCCAAAACTCAAACCCTAACTCCCTGAATTTCACTTTGGAATCATCAACCAAATCCCAAAAACAAAGATGGATTCATGAAATATAACCGAAATCGAGTACAGAACACTTATCCCATTCCTATGGTAAAAATCGTCTCCAAAATCGCCCAAATTCGAGCTCCCCAACTCAAAATATGACCTAATGAACAAATCCCTGTTTTATATATTTTTCTACCTCGTTTCTCATGCCAACCGATCCCTAAACTCATATTTTATGCCTCCGATGGATTCCTTATAAAATTCTTGTCATGTTAGACTTTTTAATCACTCAATTTGACCTTATAATGAATGAAATATGTAGGTTTTAATATTTGTAAATAGTGCAAATTTTTTAATACGCCATCAGTGGGAATTTCGTAATTAATCTGAAAACCCTGGCAACTATATTCTTAGTAAAATGATCATAAAATCCTCATATGATTTCCAAATTCGATGATTTTTTTTGCTACGGATCCGTAATTAATCAAAAAAGAAATCAGAGCTCATTTGTTCAATATGATATCAAATATGCTTGAAGAAACGACGTGAAAACATTAAAAAAACGAGCGCAACACAACCCAAGCAAATTAAAAACTCATCCAAGGCCCTCGGGACCTCAACCAATAATTTCAACAAATCATATATCACTACCCGAACTCAGTTGAATCTCTGGAACACCCAAAACAACACCAAAACACCAAATCAGCCTCGAATTCAAGCCTAAGAACTTCTAAACTTTCAACTTTTGCCAATTCAAGTCTAATTCTACCACGTACCTCCAAATTATATTCTGGATACACTCCTAAGCCTAAAATCATCCAACGAAGCTAACCGAATCATAAAAATCCAAATCCGAATTCGATTTCTCATAAGTCAGCTTTTGGTTGACTTTTCTAACTTAGCTTTCTAACTAAGAGACTAAGTGATCATTTCACTCCAAAATTACTCCGAACCAAAATCTACCAACTCAACACAACTCAACATAGCTGAACAATATATAAAGAAAGATAAATAGGAGAAACAGGGCTATAACTCTCAGAACGACTGACTAGGTCATTACAGTATTTATGGTTGGCTTGCCTGACAGGAGTGTCCGGGGCCATCACGACCCTTAGTGGATTTTGGATCGTGACAGAGCCTGTGATGACCTGGCCCATCGTCTCATGAGTTACCACTTCATTTTCCCCTTTTTCAGCTTCTTTATGCTTCATTATCCATATCTTATGTGATCGAGTTGGTTCGAAGAGGTTTTGGTAGGAAATGAGACACTTAGTCTCTTTAAGGAATGTTTGGTTTGGAAAAGTCAACTTGATATTGACTTATGAGTTAGAGGACTCGGATGTGATTTTTGGAGATTTGGTTAGCTTCGGGGGATAATTTGTGACTTAGGAACGCGATCGGAAGTGATTTTGGAGGTCCGGTGTAGAATTAGGCTTGAATTGGCCAAGTTAGTATTTTGACGATTTCCGGTTGGTAAGTGAGATTTTGATCCGAGGGTCGGAATGGAATTCTGAGAGTTTCTATAGATTCGTTAGGTGATTTGGGATGTGTGTGTAAAATTTTAGGTCATTCGGAGGTGTTTATGTTGGGTTTTTGATCAAATGCGTGTTTAAGAAGTTTTAGAAGAACTTAGACTTGAATCCGATGTAATTTGATGGTTTTGTTGTTATTTGAGGTGTTTTGATAATTGGAGCAAGTTTGAATGATGTTTTAGGATGGGTTGGCACTTTTGGTTGAGGTCCCGGGGGCCTTAGGGTGATTTCGGATGGTCAAACAGACCAATTATAGCATTTGGAAGTTGCAGATTTTCCAGTTAAGGTGTTGCAGAGATTTGGTCATCGTGATAACGAGGGGGGTTATCGCGATCGCGTAGAGGAAAAATGGGAGGCTGGAACTTTTTTCATCGCGTTCGCACTCAGTGGTTCGCGATCGCATAGGTTTGGGAACTAGAGCATCACGTTCGCGGAAGGGTAATCGCGTGCGGGTAGAAGGATTTGAAGTCCCATAATATTTGTTCTTCGCGTTCGCGACATAAGGCTCGCGCTCGTGTAGTAGTATCAGCTAGAGCATCGTGATCGCAGATGAGGCTTCACGTTCACGAAGGGTAAAATGGGCCAATGTGATTTTTGTGCATCGCGAACGCGAGAAGGCCCTCGTGTTCGCATAGAGGAAATTATCACCAGGGCAGAATAGTTTTTAAGTAATTTCCTCCGCGAGTCTAAGTTAATTTTCACCATTAATGAGCATCCTTGAGAGCTTTTGGACGGAAATTGAAGAGGGTTTCGACTGGGATTGATTGGAGGTGAGTTCTATGACCTAAAAACACGATTTAGTCTTTTAATCAACCTAGAAATTCATGAAAATTTATCAAAAGAGGCAAGAACTAGGGCTTGAGTTTTGGTATTTTAAATTGGGCTTTGATGGGTCATTTGAGCTCGGATTTGGGAGTTCTTAGTATGTATGAACTCGTGGCGAGATAAGGAATCCGTTGATGTAAATTTTTCTGAAATTTGAGAAGTTGGCCCAGGGCTTGGGTTTTGCAAATTTCGTGATTTGCGATGTTTTTCGATTCTTTTCGATTGAGTTATGTTCCCTTAGCCTATTGTGACGTATTCATTGGGGTTTTGATCAGATTCGACGTGTGAGGAGGCCGATTTGAGAGGCAAGGGCATAGCGAGCTAGGATTTTGGCCAGCTTGAGGTGAGTAATGATAGTAAATAATGTCCTGAGGGTTTGAAACTCCGGATTTGCACAACGCAGTGCTACATTGAGGTGAAACACGCGCTTCATGACGAGCGCGGGTTGTTTACTACTGGGGATTGTGACTTGGTCCGTCCCGATTGATATTTTACTGCGTACTTGACTGAGATGTGTTTGTTATCAACATGATTTGGGCTTATTGCCATATTTTGGGATTCATGCCAATTACTTGAATCCTTCGTGGACTTTTATCACCGCTTCCTCACTATTTTGATATATTACTTGAACTAAGTCCTATTGATTAATATTGTTTTACAAACTCAGCCACTTTTAATTGAATTTTGAGATTTAAATAATATTTCCAATGTTGTATAGGCTGAACACTACTGTTTTACTAATGCCCGAGGGGCTTGTGATGATTTCTAGACTGAGTGAGGCCGAGGTCCATATGTAAGGATATGATGAGTGATATGAGATGCTTTATTTTCTACGAGGTGGCTTGATTGATGGGAGGCCGAGTGATGTGAGGCCGAGTGCCGAGTGCCGAGTGACGAGTGATGATGCCACGAGGTGGCTTGGTATAGCGCTTGGGTCGTAAGGGGCCACTCTGGAGTCTGCACACCCACAGTGAACGCTGGTACCCACATGATCTATGAGTGACCCCGAGGGCCTGATACTATGCTGAGTGACTGAGAGTGATACCGAGGGGCTGATACTATGCTGAGCGATTGATACTCGGCCCGAGGGGCAGATTACTACTTACTGTTTACTTGTTGTTTTACCTAAATTACCTATTTTCAAAAGGAGATTTCATATGATTCTTCACGGTTTTACTGCTTTAAGTAATGTACTGCCTGGTATAGAATTGCCTCGTGCATTTATTTGTTTTCATGCTTTCAGCCATTATTTATTATTATTACTCACTGGGTCGGAGTACTCACATTACTCCATGCACCATGTGTGCAGATTCAGGCATAGCAGAGTCCGCACCTGAGCACTGATTCCTTCCACACCAGGCGGCAGGTTGGAGTTACGAGGTAGCTGTTGATGTCCGCAACCCCTTGTCTGCATCCTCTATCATTTATATTTCTCTTCAGACTATTGTATCAGATATCATACTTTGTAGACTTATAGCAAACTCTGTAGTAGCTCATGACTTGTGACACCCCGGTTTAGGCTATGTCGGGATGGTTTTTCCCTTGTTATTATCGCCATTTCTGCAATATTTGCTATCTTAAGCATATTTTAGTCTTGTTAATGTTTATTGATTGCTTAAAGGAGGTGTTGCGTTGTTCTAGCTGGCCTTGTCTTCATGAGAGGTGCCATCACGGCCGGGGTCGGGAATTGGGTCGTGACAAGTTGGTATCAGAGCCTAGGTTACTAGGTCTCACGAGTCATGAGCAGGTTTAGTAGAGTCTCACGGATCGGTACGAAGATGTTGTACTTATCCTCGAGAGGCTGCAGAACCTTTTGAAAAACTTCATTTTCTTGAAACTCTTATCGTGCGAACTTGTTGATCCGAGCACTAAATTTCTCTGTATTCCATTCTCTTACAGATGGTGAGGACACGAGCTACCGGACGTGGTGGACAACTACCAGTACCACCCACCGAGGCCATCAGAGGCCGTGGACGCGGTCGTGGTCGTGGCAGAAGCAGAGCAGCAGGGGAAGCACCTGTGGATCCACTGGTTTCCCCAGCTCAGGATCAGGCTCCAACAGCACTAGTTGAGGCACGAGCTGTGCCCATCATGATTTCGGGTCTCCAGGAGGCCTTGGCTCAGATTTTGACAGTTTGCACTGGCCTAGCTCAGGCAGTTTCAGCCACCACAGCAGCAGCTACTTCGCAGGCTGGGGGAGGCAATCAGACCCCTGCTGCTCGCACACCTGAGCAGGTAGTGCAGGTATTACAGACTCCACAGGCACCTCCAACTCAGCTAGTTGCACCAGTACCAATGTTTAGGGTTCCAGCTATGCCTGAGGATGAGCAGCGTTGCCTTGAGAGGTTTGGTAGACTCCACCCTCTGACATTTGGTGGTGCTGAGGGCGAGGATGCCCAGGGTTTTCTTGACAGGTGTCAGCAGAAGCTTCGTACAGCAGGGATTCTGGAGTCTAATGGTGTGGCATTTACCACCTTTCAATTTACTAGGGCTTCCTTCACTTGGTGGGAAGCGTATGAGATGCGTAGGCCAACTGGTGCAACACCTTTGACTTGGCAGGAGTTCTCTACTCTCTTCTTGGAGAAGTATGTACCGCAGTTCTGCAGAGAGGAGCTGCGCAGGCAGTTTGAGTGGCTACGGTATGGAGATATGACCGTGTCTTAGTATGAGATGGTATTTTCATAGTTGGCTCGTCATGTCGTTTGGATGGTACCATCGAATCGTGAGTAGATCAGGAGATGGTCTTAACTACCATCTCCGTGTTCTTATGACTAGAGAGAAAGTATTGGGTGCTTCATTCTAGGAGGTGGTTGATATCGCTCGAGAGATTGAGGCGATTCGCCGTCAGGACGAGAGGAGAGGGAGGCCAAGAGGCCTCTAGGTTCTGGTAGTTACAGTGGTGCTCCTTCGAGGGGCCAGTTCCAGCAGGGTAGGGGTCGTTCCTTCAGGCCTGCTCAGTCATCCCATCCTGAGTATCGTAGTTCTCAGCAGAGTCAGCCTTCACTCAGCACTCTTCCATCACAGAGTTCATCTCATGCCCCATTTGTTCAGGGTTCTTCTAGGCTGAGTGAGGCAGCTAATCACTCTTGCGCGAGGGGTTCCCTTCAGTCCCATTCTCCAGCACCTGGAGTTGTTTTGAGTGTGGTGAGTTTGGGCATATGTGGAGGCAGTGTCCTCGTCGTGCTGCTAGCTCATCTCAGTAGAGGGGTCAGCCTTCGTCTTCTGGCCCAGTTTCTTCAGCACCCACCCAGCCAACTAGGGGTAAGGGTCAGGTAGCCAGGGGTCGCCCCAGAGGTGGAGGTCGATCAGCCAATGGTCAGGCTCGTTTTTATGCTATGACAGGTGGGATAGATGCCATTGCTTCAGATACCGTCACTACAGGTATTGTTTCAGTCTGCCACAGGGATGCCTCAGTCTTATTTGATCTCGGTTCCACCTATTCTTATGTGTCCTCATATTTTGCTCATTATTTGGGTTTTCTTGCTTTACCTGGTCATGTGTCTACCCCGATGGGCGATACTATTATTGTAAACCATGTGTACCGATCATGTTTGGTGACTATTGGGGGTTTGGAGGCCCGAGTTGATCTATTGTTATTGAGCATGGTGGATTTTGACGTTATTTTGGGCATGGACTGGTTATCTCTGTGTCATGCTATTCTAGACTGTCATGCTAAGAAAGTTATTTGGCTATACCGGGTGTACCAAAGATCGAGTGGCGTGGTGTGACTGATTATATTCCTAGTAGGGTGATTTCATTCTTAAAGGCCCAATGTATGGTTGGGAAGGGTTGCTTTTCATATTTGGCGTTTGTGAGGGATGTTGGAGCCGAGACTCCTAGAATTAATTCTGTTCCAATTGTGAGGGAGTTTCCCGATGTATTTCCTGTAGACCTGCCGGGCATGCCACCGGACAGGGGTATTGATTTTGGTATTGACCTGGTGCCGGGCACTCAGCCCATTTCCATTCCGCCATATCGTATGGGACCAGAAGAGTTGAAATAATTGAAGGATCAGCTTTAGGAACTCCTAGATAAGGGGTTCATTTGGCCTAGCGTGTCACCGTGGGGTGCACCGGTTCTGTTTGTGAAGAAGAAGGATGGCACCATGAGAATGTGCATTGGCCATAGGCAATTGAACAAAGCAACAGCGAAGAACAAGTATCCCCTGCCTCGTATTGATAATTTATTTGACCAGATTCAGGGGGCCAGGGTGTTCTCCAAGATTGATCTCCGTTCGGGCTATCATCAGTTAAAGATCAGGGATTCAGATATTATTAAGATTGCTTTCAGGACTAGATGTGAGCACTATGAGTTTCTTGTTATGTCTTTTGGGCTGACTAATGGCCCAACATCGTTCATGCATTTGATGAACAATATATTTCGGCCTTATATGGATTCATTCGTTATTGTTTTCATTGATGATATTCTGGTGTACTCGCGTAGTCAGGAGGAGCACGCGCATAATTAGCGAGTTGTATTGCAGAGATTGAAGGAGGAGAAACTTTATGCAAAGTTCTCTAAGTGTGAGTTTTGGCTTAGTTCAGTGGCTTTCTTGGGACACGTAGTGTCCAGCGAGGGTATTCAGGTCGACCCGAAGAAGATAGAGGCGGTTCAGAGTTGGCCCAGACCGTCCTCAGCCATAGAGATTCGTAGCTTCCTTGGTTTGGTGGGTTGTTATTGCCGGTTTGTTCAGGGATTTTCCTCTATAGCATCGCCCTTGACCAGGTTGACTCAGAAGGGTGCTCCATTTGTATGGTCGGACGAGTGCTAGGAGAGCTTTTAGAAGCTCAAGACATCTTTGACCATAGCTCCAGTGTTGGTCTTGCCATCAGCTTCAGGTTCTTATACTGTATATTGTGATGCTTCGAGAGTTGGGATCGGATGTGTATTGATGTAGGAGGGTAGAGTTATTGCTTATGCTTCTCGTCAGTTGAAGCCCCACGAGAAGAACTACCCTTTTCATAATTTGGAGTTGGCTGCTATAGTTCATGCCTTGAAGATTTGGAGGCACTACTTGTATGGCGTATCTTGTGAGGTATTCATCGATCATCACAGTCTTCAACATTTGTTCAAGCAAAAGGATCTTAATTTGAGGCAGCGGAGGATGCTAGAGTTACTTAAGGACTATGATATTACCATTCTGTATCACTCGGGGAAAGCCAATGTAGTTACCGATGCTTTGAGCCGAAAGGCAGTTAGTATGGGGAGTTTGGCATATATTCCAGTTGGGGAGAGGCCCTTTGCAGTCGATGTTCAGGCCTTGGCCAATCGGTTGGTGAGACTAGATATTTCGGAGTCTAGCCGGGTGTTGGCTTGTGTGGTTTCTCGGTCTTCCTTATATTATCGCATCAGAGAGTGCCATTATGATGATCCGAATTTGCTTGTCCTTAAGGTCAGGGTTCAGTATGATGATGCTAGAGTCGTGACCATTAGTGAGGATGGTGTGTTGAGGATGCAGGGCCGGATTTGTGTGCCCAATGTGGATGGGCTTCGAGAGTTGATATTGGAGGAGGCCCATAGCTCGCGGTATTCCATTCATCCGGGTGCCGCGAAGATGTATCAGGATTTGAGGCAGCACTATTGGTGGAGGGGAATGAAGAAAGATATTGTAGGGTTTGTGGCTCGGTGTCTCAATTGTCAGCAGGTGAAATATGAGCATCAGAGATCGGGTAGTGTACTTCATCGGATGATTATTCCCAAGTGTAAGTGGGAGAGAGTCGCTATGGATTTTGTGAGTGGTCTTCCTCGGACTTTGAAGAAGTTTTATTCGATTTGGGTGATTGTGGATAGGCTGATCAAGTCCGCGCACTTCATTTCGGTACGAACTACCTATTCTTCGGAGCGGCTGGCAGGGATCTTTATCCGGGAGGTTGTTCGATTGCATGGTGTTCCAGTGTCTATTATATCAGATAGAGGTACTTAGTTTACTTCTCAATTCTGGAGGACTTTTCAGCAAGAGTTGGGTACAAAGGTGGAGTTGAGCACAACATTTCATCCTCAGACGGACGGGCAGTCCAAGCGTACTATTCATATATTGGAGGACATGTTGCGTGCCTGTGTTATTGATTTTGGAGGTTCTTGGGAAGAGTTCTTGCCGCATGCAGAGTTTGCCTACTACAACAGTTATAAGTCAAGCATTCAGATGGCTCCATATTAGGTGTTGTATGGGCGGCAGTGTAGATCTCAGTTGACTGGTTCGAGCCCGGCGAGGCTAGGCTATTGGGGACAGAGTTGGTTCACGATTCCTTAGAGAAGGTGAAGCTGATTCAGAAGAGGCTTCGTACAACACAATCGCGTCAAAAGAGTTATGCGGATCGGAAGGTTCAAGATGTGTCTTATATGGTTGGTAAGAAGGTCTTGCTGAAGGTTTCACCCATGAAGGGTGTTATGCGGCTTGGGAAGAAAGGGAAGTTGAGTCCGCAATTTATTGGGCCTTTTGAGGTACTTAGGAGGATTGGGGAGGTGGCCTATATGCTTGGTTTACCACCCAGCCTGTCAGGTGTGCATCCAGTATTTCATGTATCTATGCTCCGGAAGTATGTTGGGGACCTGTCCTATGTATTGGACTTCAACACGGTTCAGCTGGATGATGATTTGACCTATGATGTGGAGCCAGTGTCTATTTTGGGTCGTCAGGTTCGAAAGTGGAGATCAAAGGATATAGCTTTGATGAAAGTGCAGTGGAGAGGTCAGCCCGTGGAAGAGGCTACCTGGGAGACCGAGCGAGAGATGCGGAGCAGATACCCTCACCTGTTTGAGGCTTCGGGTATGTTTCTTGACCCGCTCGAGGATGAGCGTTTGTTTTAGTTGGGGAGGATGTGACGATATGGCCCGTCATCTCATGAGTTACCACTTCGTTTTCCCCGTTATCAGCTTCTCTATGCTTCATTATCTTTATCTTATGAGATCGAGTTGGTTCGAAGAGGTTTTGGTAGGAAATGAGACACTTAGTCTCTTTAAGGAAGGTTTGGTTTGGAAAAGTCAATCGGATACTGACTTATGAGTTAGAGGACTCGGATGTGATTTTCGGTGATTCGGTTAGCTTCGGGGGATGATTTGTGACTTAGGAGCGCGATCGGAAGTGATTTCGGAGGTCTAGTGTAGAATTAGGCTTGAATTGGCGAAGTTAGTATTTTGGCGATTTCCAGTTGGTAGGTGAGATTTTGATCCGAGGGTCGGAATGGAATTCCGAGAGTTGCTGTATCTTCGTTAGGTGATTTGGGATGTGCGTGCAAAATTTCAAGTCATTCGGAGGTGTTTGGTTGGGTTTTTGATCAAATGCATTTTCCGGAAGTTTAGAAGAACTTAGACTTGAATCCGATGTAATTTGATGGTTTTAGTGTTGTTTGAGGTATTTTGATGATTGGAGCAAGTTTGAATGATGTTTTAGGATGGACTGGCACTTTTGGTTGAGGTCCCGAGGGTCTCGGGGTGATTTTGGATGGTCAAACGGACCAATTCTAGCATTTGGAAGTTGCAGATTTTCCAGCTGAAGTGTTGCAGAGATTTTGTCATCACGATCGCGAGGGGGGTGTCGCGATCGCGTAGAGGAAAAATGGGAGGCTGGAACTTTGTTCATCGCGTTCTCACTCAGTGGTTCACGATCGCATAGGTCTGGGAACTAGTGCATCACGTTCGCGGAAGGGTGATCACGTTCGCCTAGAAGGATTTGAAGTCCCATAATATTTGTTCTTTGGGTTCGCGAAACAAGGCTCACGTTCATGTAGTAGTATCAGCTAGAGCATCGTGATCACGGATGAGGCTTCATGTTTGCGAAGAGTAAAATGGGCCAATGGTATTTTTGTGCATCGCGAACACGAGAAGGACTTTGCGTTCGCATAGATGAAATTATCACCTGGGCAGAATAGTTTTTAAGTCATTTTCTCCGCGAGTCTAAGTTAATTTTCACCATTGTTGAGCATCCTTGAGAGCTTTTGGATGGGAATTGAAGAGGGTTTCGACTGGGATTGATTGGAGGTGAGTTTTATGACCTAAAAACATGATTTAATTGTAGAATCAACCTAGAAATTCATGAAAATTTATCAAAAGGGGGAAGAACTAGTGCTTGAGTTTTGGTATTTTAAATTGTGCTTTGATGGGTCATTGGAGCTCGGATTTGAGAGTTCTTAGTATGTATGGACTCATGGCGAGATAAGTAATCCGTTGATGTAAAATTTTTTGAAATTCAAGAAGTGGGCCCGGCGCTCGGGTTTTGCAAATTTTGTGATTTTCGATATTTTTTGATTCTTTTTGGTTGGGTTATGTTCCCTTAGCCTATTGTGATATATTCATTGTGGTTTTGATCAGATTCGACGCGCGGGGAGGCCGATTTGAGAGTCAATGGCATAGCAAGCTATGATTTTGGCCGGCTTGAGGTGAGTAATAATAGTAAATGATATCTTGAGGGTTTGAAACCCCGAATTTGCACAACGTAGTGCTATATTAAGGTGAAACACACGCTTAATGACGAGCGCAGGGTTGTTTACTACTGGGGATTGTAACTTGGTCCGTCCCGATTGATATTTTACAATGTATTTGACCGAGATGTGTTTGTTATCAACATGATTTGGGCTTATTGCCATATTTTGGGCTTCATTCCGATTACTTGAATCCTTCGTGGACTTTTAATACAGTTTCCTCACTATTTTGATATATTACTTGAACTCAGTCCTATTGATTAATACTGTTTACCAAACTCAGCCACTTTTAATTGAATTTTGAGATTTAAATGATATTTCCAACATTGTTTGGGCTGAGCACTACTGTTTTACTGATGCCCGAGGGGCTTGTGACAATTTCTGGACTGAGTGAGGCCAAGGGCCATATGTGAGGATATGCTGAGTGATATGAGATGCTTTATTTGCTACGAGGTGGCTTGAGTGATGGGAGGCCGAGTGATGTGAGGCGAGTGCCGAGTGCCGAGTGATCATGCCACGAGATGGCTTGATATAGCGCTTGGGCCGTAAGGGGCCTCTCCGGAGTCTGCACACCCACAGTGAACGCGGGTACCCACATGATCTAAGAGTGAGCCCGAGGGGCTGATACTATGCGGAGTGATTGAGAGTAAGCCCGAGGGGCTGATACTATGCTGAGCGATTGATACTAGGCCCGAGGGGCAGATTACTACTCACTGTTTACTTGTTGTTTTACCTGAATTACCTGTTTTCAAAAGGAGATTTCATATGATTCTTTACGGTTTTACTGCTTTAAGTGATTTACTGCCTGGTATAGAATTGCCTTGTGCATTTTTGTGTTTTCATGCTTTCAGTCATTATTTATTATTATTACTCACTGGGTCAGAGTACTCACATTACTCCCTGCACTATGTGTGCAGATTCAGACATAGCAGAATCCGCACCTGAGCACTAATTCCTTCCAGACCAGGCAGCGAGTGATAGTTACGAGGTAGCTGTTGACGTCCAAAGCCCCGTGTCTCCCTTATCCTCTATAATTTATGTTTCTCTTTAGACTATTGTATCAGATATCATACTTTGTAGACTTATAGCAAACTCTGTAATAGCTCATGACTTGTGACACCCCGGTTTGGACTGTGTCGGGATGGTTTTTCCCTTGTTATTATCGCCGTTTATGCAATATTGGCTATCTTAAGCATGTTTTAGTCTTGTTAATGTTAATTGATTGCTTAAAAGAGGTGTTGCGTTGTTTTGGCTGGCCTTGTCTTCACGAGAGGCGCCATCACGGCCGGGGTCGGAAATTGAGTCATGACAGAACCAGTCAGCTAAAGAGGCATATAGGTCCTATATACTAGCATATAATTCTCATTCAATGAATGAAATATTCAATGTTCATCGACATGATCTACAGGTATGTGATCTTGCTTTCTTTTCCAATATTTTGGTGGGTACATTCTCATAGACATGTAATGTTTAAGAAATATGATAACAGATGACTCTAGTTATAAACTATAAAAACTTTCATTTTAGTGCAATACCTTTGTAAATAGACTCTTATAAATAAGGTAATATGGTTTCAAAAATTAGGATGCACAGGGATGGAAGAAACACATGGTTATTCTGGTGTGTAGGACGTATTTATGTTCTCTCATAACGCGCATGTAAACAATTAAGTTAGGCTAAAAGACAAAAAGTTATGAAGTTAGGCCCCTTATAAGCACAATGCTTGTACAACAAAGAGATATTAATCTTTAAATTGTGGCGTAAGCAAAAATTTTGGACAGAATATGCAGAAAGAGGACATAATATTCAATAAATGAATGGTCATTCTTTTGCGTATTCGTGCCATACTTTATCAATATATAAGGAACCCTACCTTTTTTCAACATCATATATATTCTGCTTATTTCACACAAACTTTTCATTCTTTAGATGTAAGTCTTAAATAAAGCTGTCAAACGGGTCGGGCCTACCCGTTACCGGACTGGCCCAGACCGGTTCAAACCGAAACCAGACCGGCCCGGTTTATAAGGGGTCGGGTGGGCTGGGTAGGGGAGTAGGAGGGGTTTGGTAGGTTTAGTTTTATTTTTCGGTTAACCGGACCCGGGTAACCCGGAAGGCGTGAACAGTACCCATACCGGTTAACCCAGACCAAAACATGCCCGGTTCAATGGTAAAATTTAATTTTTTTAATTTTCCAAAGCAGGTGGGGCCCACTATCCGTTGGCTGACTCAATTTTCAGAACTGATCCGTTGGCCAACGGATCTATTGAAGAAATGGCCTTTTTTTTTTAATTTTATGTTTTTAACCATTTTTTGAATTTACAAAATTAACCTTTTTAAAAATTATAAATACCTCCCCCCCTCTTCATTTCTTCACTCAAATTTCATAGCTCAATCTAAATTTCTCTCATTCTCCAATTTGCAATACATCATTTCATCTTCTAATTTTATTTGGCTCACTTTTCTTGAATTTAATTTATCGTGTTTTGTCATTCAGAATTTGAAGTTTGAAGTTTCAACTTGGAGACAAGTTGGAGACACCCGCCACTCATGGGGAAGCAATGCTTTGGATGTTTTAGTATGTTTCAGAGATTGATTAGAACGGAACGAAGAAATCAAGGAAAGGAAGATGTTGATAGCCCAGAAGACGAGGAACTTGGAGATATATTAACACATGGAAACCCATCCGAATTTAACACTCCAGAAGAAGGTCAATCAGTTCATATTGATTATGATGAACTTACAAAGACGATGCAAAACATTTGAATTTACTACTTTACTTGTTGAAAAAAATGTAAACCTTTTATTTTGTAAGTTTGAAACTTTAAATTAAGAAATAAAAGTAGCACTTGCAATAAGTGCAATTTTTTCCCATCTTCTTTGTATTCTTTATGTTAGCACTTTGTATTAATATAATTTACAATATTTATACTAAATCCATCCCGGCCCGACCCCCTCAACCCGTAATCCGTACGGTTCAATTTTTACCCGTATGAACTCGAACCCGTTACTGTACAACCCGGAACCGGCCCGACCCGGAACCCGTAGGGGTCAAAAATTTTTTTAACCGGCCTGGCCCGGTAGGCCTGTTTAACACCTTTGGTCTTAAACCGACCATGTCTAAGTGAAACAAAAGAAAGAAAGAAGAAAATGTATTGTTTAATGGGAAATCAAAAAATTTAGATTATCAGATATGATACCAAATGCTTGGTTCTACATGCTAAGAGATATGAGCAAATCCAAACCCCATAAAATCTCTGCCTGCAAGAAGAAAAATCTTTCTTCTACTATGCAAAAAACACAACTTTCAAAACAAAGATCATCCTTTTATTATGCTACAGAGTCTATTAGAGTTGGCCATTCTACTGCAAACCTCAAAATTTTGAACATTGATGAACCAAGAAGATCATCTAAGTGAGAAAGCAAAAGAATGATCATTTAATAAATGTATCAGTTTGGGAAAATATAGTACAACTGAGTTCGAACTTATTTTTGTTACTATCCACAAAGGAGCAAAAGTTTTCAAAGTTAGAAATTTGGAATTTGTCCAGATTCCTGTGAATGGAGCCCCAGAATAACATATACAGTACCAAATACCATCTTAAACCTGGAATAATTACTCAGGATCTAAGATTTGAAGGTGGCGGGTGCCATAATTCCTTTAATGTTTACCTTGTAATGGCTAATACAGAATTTGTAAGGGACGTTTATTTTATTTTCTTGAGTTTATTCGGGTCAACCTTATAGGTATAGTTTATTCTAAATATATAAAACTTAATCTAAAATATCAACAAATAAATATAATTAGCATTTTAAATAAGAAATAACACCTGTATTATAACAACACCAATTAAATTATTATTTTCACTAGAAAATTATATCTTTTTCTACATATTAAAAATAAATTTACACAAGTAAGAAAACATCTGCAATAAAGAATTACATCAATCAAAATAACATTTTTTTTTATAAATGTCATCAGTAGATAAATTGTACCCACAAGTATAGTCGTTAAATAAACTACAAGTGGTAAATCTCATTTTTAAGCAATGCTTATGAAATTTTCATCATAATTTAATACTAAAGAGATTTAAATTATATTTAATAATTATATAATAAGAAAAAGAATTTATGATATAATAAGAAGATAAAAAAAATTATCTTAATTCAAAATTCCCATAAGACACAAGTTTTTCGGATTTGAAAGAAAAAAACTCATAGATTTCAGAGAAAGAGGAATACTTATTTTATATAATTTTAAAGCTTTTGAGTCTCTTTTTCGAGTGTTCTTAGTAGAAACCACATATAAAATAATAGAATAGAGAAAAAAATATAAAAAATATAAGACGACAAATAGAAAATTGGGAGGCATCTGAAAAGGGAAAATGACTGGGATAAAAATAAATAAAAAGCACAAAGAAAAAGGAGAAGTCACACAAGGTTCAAGATAAATTACAATTTGAATTTTACACACGAGAAAAGATTTCAAAAAGGTCTACCAGCCATGACACCTTTGTCTAGTTCATAACTGCGGGTGGCAGGATGAAATATTTAACCTAATTTTAAAAACGTAAAAAGGGCCAAATATATTCATCCACTTTCGTTTATTGTTGAATCCTATCCCCGTTATATTTTCCTTTCAGATATACCCCTGCCGTCCAACAAAGTTCTATATTTATCCTTATTTTAAGGGATATGACATGTGGCACTGTCTGATTGAAAGAACTAATCCAAATAAAAAAACCACAAAGGCCTAAAATATGACCCATCCGACACGGTTCCCCTTTTTAAATTTTTACCTTAAATCAAAACTCATTTCTCCACCGCTATCCTCCCTCCAACAACCATTACAGTGAACTGGAATCTTTAAAAAAAAATAACGCATCAGATTGGAACTGTAATTTCCAATAAGTACACATAAAGCATCAGATTTGACGAGTATAGAAGAATCAAACACTTAATGTATACTCAGTTTCCTATGATTTAAATAAATTAATACAAAGCCTGTAACAAAATATTAAATCAAAATCAAACAAACCTAGCTAAAAGATTGAAAGAAGGAAACAACCCAATTCAACAATTAAGTCAAAACTTTACATAAAATATGACAAACCCCATTCAAGAGAATTAAGAGCAGTAGCAGCGCCTATTCGTCCAGTGAAATCTCGGTGTTTACAGAGCTCTAAAATTGGACCGTCAATGTAGGAAGATTAGCCCATTGAGAGTGCAAAAATTTGAAAAACGGCATCGCATTGTGCACCTATCGTTTCCTCTACCACTTTTCCGACAATTACCTGACCGGAAAACGACCACCATCACCGAAAAAGCCACAGATCCTTCATCATTTTTGATCAATAATCGACCCTGTGTAGCCCCATTCTCTCCTATACTCCCCTTCACAGCCCCCAAACCCCCACATGATGAGGGAAACGACTATCACTGGTCATCGGAGAAATCTGAGCATAGGAGTCCAACGTTTTTGTCTTTTTTCTTGTTTTTTTTTGTCAAATAATTCTTTAATGTGGTACTTTGGTCGTGCGTTTTAAGTGGGTATTGGTTTTTTTAAGTTGCGGGCCGGGTCTTGTGCTTAAAGGGTGTCACGTGTTATGTCCGTTAAAATAAGAATAAATATAGAACTTTGTCGGACGAAAAAGATATATATGAACAGAAAGTATAACGGAGGATAAGATTGAACAATAAACAAAAGTAGAGGGATATATTTGGCTCTTTTTTCGTTTGAAAAAATTCAACGTGTATATATATATATATATATATATATATATATATATATATATATATATATATATA
>MU681930.1:56679-167279 GCA_026770625.1 Nicotiana glauca | reverse complement strand
AAAAAAAAAAAATTATATATATATATATATATATATATATATATATATAATTTATCCTTTTAGTGGGTTCCATTCCACCCCTTTCTAAAGGGGTGGATCCTCCCCTGTAATTACTTCATCTCAGACCATTGAACATCATAGTTAAGAATAATTACTTCATCTCCGACCACTGGAAAGAAAAGATAAAAGAGAAAGAAGATTCAAGAACATATATAAATAAACAAACTTATAAAGATACATGCTCGATATCTCTTTGTTCCTTAAAATTTGTTAGTCCACTATCTTCTTTAGTTGTATGTACACCGCCTGATAATAATAAAAAAATATGTATATAACATAAACCTTGCTTTAATACTTCAGTTAATAGGACAATACAAATTCAAAACCATGATTTCAACTTACTCATGTTCACTTCTCTAAATATTTAGCTCAAACTAGAAGACAAATTCTCGATCCATATATGATGCAATATGGTTCCTCAAATAAATTGAGGCAAACTTAATAATAACCCAAATGTCTTAGAAATCAAGAGCAAACTACTTTAAACATAAAACTACATATATTAACTAGGCAGAGTCAAACAATAACCATTCAAGTAATTTCTACTGGTACAAAAATGGACACTTTGAAAATATATGAAAAGAAAATTTATGTGCACATAGAAGAAATTGATTAGCAAGAAAATATTCAATATTGAACTTGACTAAATAGATAACATCAATTTAAATATAAAGTAACAGTCTTTAGTGTATCTCCAGCTATTAATCAAAAAATGGCTAAGATATTTTCTATTTGAATTAGAATAAAACTCATGATGTGTCTTCAAAATCAAACTCTTAATTCGATTAAATTTCAAGTCGTTGTGTTAGAAATCCTTCTGGAGGTATATCAAGAATGGTTGCTGGAACATCACTCCTTACTAAGACAACTTCACCATTATCCATCAGTATAGTTGGGCCAACCAAATACTCAGATGGCTCATTTTTATAACAAAGTGGGGCGTTAGGCTCAAGTTCATTACTTATGCTAAACAAGTCTCTCAGGACAATCTTCATGACATAATATTTATCTTGATCATATGAATCTTGCACGTAGAAGCATTGATGTACTTGAGATGCTAGGACAAAAGGCTCATCCTGATGACATTTCTTGTTGAAGTAGACATAAGTAAGACCATAAATATCTTCTTCAACCTCATACCAGTCGCACTTAAATAAGAAAACCTTAAAATGGACATAGTAGTCTAACTCAACTATATCAACTATTCTACCATAATAAGTCCAATTTGCATCAATCGGAGTTTTATCCTTTGAGCTTGCAAAACTAGTAGTTAGGGCGACTAATGTAACACCACTATTTTGTGTTTTATGCCTTGCATCACATTGCCTCGTATGAAATCTATATCCTGTCACGACCCAAAATCCACTAAGGGTCGTGATGGCGCCGGACACCGCTGTCAGGAAAGTCAACCAAAATACATAATTAAATTCTCGTTTTAAATATTTTTGAAACCAATTCTTTTATACGTTTAAACAATACATAGTAAATTCGACTGAATAAATAATGAAATATTTAACAACTTTTAAAATTTCTGAATAAACCCATAGACATCCCAGAACCCGGTGTCACAAGTGCATGAGCAATTTCTAATAAATAACGTAATACAAAAATCGTCCGGAATACAATATTGGACAGAAAATAAATACAGTAATCTGAAAAAGACTTGCTGGCTGCGGGTCATCTCGGAAAGTGCAGCTCACCTAAGTCTCCGTATTAACCATACTGCTATGCCCACTAAGCCACTAGAGATGCATGTTCCCGTGCAACAAAAATATACAAAAGTGTAGTATGAGTACGAAAATAATGTGTACCCAATGAGTATCCTGTCTAGTCTCGAAGAAGTAGAGATGAGAGGTCGACTTCGACACTTACTAGTGTCCAATAATAATATATTAATAATATATTCAATAATGGATTTTTATAAACATGATTGTAATTCAATAGGTTGAAGCAAGTAAACAATTCTTTCTTTTATAGGAAATTTCCAAATTCCTTTTCATCATTTATACATATATTCTTAAGTCAGGAAGTAGAAATAACAACTTCAATAAGTTCCAAGTCAAGCAATACAAGCATGCACATATCATGCCGAGGACATACGGCCCGATCCAACTATATTTAAACTGTGCATTGCCAAAGGGTTGAATGGCGCGAACCATAGATGAATCTATTACCCTGCTCGCGAATCATATATGCGACGTGGTCAAATATAAATAAACACAACAATCATTCAATCAAGAATTCATTAGGGAACAATTATCCAAAGAAAAGCCAATTCTCTTTAACAATACAAGAAAATGAACTTTAATCATTTTAGAAATTTATTTACTAATTAGATGTGATTTAAGAAATTCAAGTTGTCAATAGGGTTACAAATATTCAAAGTATAGCATGTTTTTGGCTTCAAGACTACCCGGACTTAAATATAATAGTAACTACGCATAGACTCTCGTCATCTCGTGTATACGTAGCTCCCACAAATAGAAGCACAAATCCAATTAATTCACCTATGGGGACAATTTCCACTTACAAGGTTAAAAGGAGACTCACCTCGCTCCGAAGCCTATATTCCGATTCAAGAACGCGCTCAAACCTCCAATTCGGAGCCGAACGATCCAAAACTATTCAAATAGGGTAAGAACTAGTCAATATATGCTCAAAAGTTCATATTCTAATTATTAAACCAATTTCCCAACCGTAAATGCAATGTTCCTAAAATTCATCCCCGGGCCCACGTGCCTGGATTTCAGAATTTTTTGAAGAAAGTTGTTACCCATAACCTAAGGATCAAGAATATATGATTTTTACTCCATTCCCTAAAAAATTTCGTGGTTAAATCTTGTTTTTACCAAATTCTAGGTTTTTCATCTACAACCCTTGATTTTTCCTAATTTTCACATGTTAATCTACTCATAATCCATGTATTTAACTTGTAATGTGTAGAAATTACTTACCTCTTTGATGATAATGGAAACCCTCCTGAAATTCTCTCAAAAGTCACCTAAGGCCACATGGGAAATGAGGGAAATGGGCTAAGTCTCGGAATAAAAAGCCCTGAGTTCCAGTCGCAGATGTCGCATTTGCGACATCTGGCTCGCAAATGCGATGTTGCATTTGCGACAATTGCATCGCAAATGCGAAGCCTAGCCCACCCTGCCCTGGTTGTATTTGCGAGAAGATTCTCCATAAATGCGAAGGTGACAGCCTCGCAAAATCGATCCTTCGTTCGCAAATGCGAACTTTCCCCCTAGAAGCCCAGGCTCGCAAATCCGAACAGAAACTCTCGCATTTGCGACCAATGCATCGCAATTGCGATCATACCAGTACCAGCAATCCTATTTCGTAGCAAATCACTATGAAGCTATCTCGAATCATACCCGAGCCCCCGAGGATCCAAACCAAAACACCCGTATAAGTCTAAAACATAATACGGACTTGCTCGAAGCCTCAATTCATATCAAACAACGCTAAAATCATAAATCACACTTCAATCCAAACTTTATGAACTTCGAATTTTTAAACTTCTATATTTGATATCGAAACCCATATAATTATGTCTGATTGACCTCAAAATTTGCACACAAGTCATATTCGACATTACGGACCTACTCCAACTTCGGGAATTGGAATCCGACGCCAATATCAAAAAGTCAACTTTCGGTCAAACTTCTCCAAAAACCTTCAATTTTCTATCTTTAGCCAAATGACTTCAAAATGACATATGGACCTCCGAATTCACTTCCGATCGCGCTCCCAACTCAAGAATCACTATCCGGAGCTACTCCCAGACTCGGAATCCCGAACGGACATCGATAACACTGAAATGCACTTCAACCCAAACGTATGAAATTTATTCCAAAACGCTAACTTCCACAATAGGCGCCAAAATGCTCCCGGGTCATCCAAAACCTGATCCGGGCATACGCCCAAGTCCGAAATCATCATACAAACCTGCTGGAACCTTCGAATCCCAATTCCGAGGTCATTTTCTCGAAAATCCAATCCTAGCTAATTCTTTCAACTTGAAGCTTCCGAAATGAGAATTCTCTTTCCAAATCAATTCCGAACTCCCCGAATTTCAAGTCCGACTAGGCGTACAAGTCATAACACCTGAATTGAAGCTGTTCATGGCCTCAAACCACCGAAGAACTCGCTAAAGCTCAAAACGAGCGGTCGGGTCATTATATTCTCTCCCACTTAAACATACGTTCATCCTCGAATATGCTAAGAACTGTGCTGGGGTTATTCGAAATCACTGTTTAATACCTCAAGCACCTACCTGTGCTACCACAACTCATTTAGGCACCCTAGCTCGATCAATCTGAAGAGATCCTTTTTCACTTAAGCTATAAGCCTTAGATCCCAATTCCTACGTCCAGAATTCTCTATCAGGCCTGCTCTAATATATGTTCACCGTATCAATAACTACTCGCAACACCAAAACATGACTGCATACTTTAGCTGAATTCACAACTTGCACCACTTTACTCACAGGACCACAATAACATTCTCTGATCAAATTAATCGACATTCCACGAATCTGATGCTCCCATTGCACCTCATGACCTACATAGGTCTTGCTCTAACTCTTACAATACCGCCACGACGGAAGAGATGTGTAGAAATTCATAACGGACTGCCGAATCAGCAAGTCATTGGGTCTATACTCCTGATAAGAACCATCATCTCATCAGAACCAAATAATGGTCCTAGCTCCTTAATATACTTCATATAATTATATTTCACTGATCCTAAATCCAATGATCTCGTCTCACCCAGTACGAACTGCTCGGGCAATAAGCCACCCCGGACATGATCAAAAGTCTCATATGATGCCACAATGTGCCAATAGGCCATGAACTCGAACGTGACAAAAGGAAAACGGACTCTGGAAGGAACTACTCAACTCATGCACTAATATGGACTTTCCTTAGAAAATAGGAAGCAAGGCATACAAAAATAACATATAGAAAACTGTACTCAGCATCACACTATTGCGGCGTGCAACCCGATCCAAATAACATACCCATAGTGGTGTGCCACCCGATCCACACATAGAATTGACATAAGGAGATATACATCGAGCTAAATTTCTCATTACAACAAAATATCGAATATTGGTCACAAGCACGCTAAGTGTATAATACCATTCCTGGGGGAGATATATAGTGCCATAGGCTACAAAACTCAAGCACAACTAAGGTGTGATATACGATCTAAATCTTGAGAGCCTTCTTGCTTATATAGCATCATCTCTACGCGGAACCTCAACACATAAGAAATTCACCAAGCCATCTCGCAACTCATACATCGCAATATATCATTACATGAAATAACTGACAACGAAATAACACCCTGACTGCTATTCCATAAAGAGCGCATTACTGAAATGAACACATCTGGCCTAATATAAAGCCCATATTCACATTTGAATTCATCCACAGTCCAAAACTCAATAATTCAAGTGCCCTCCAACCATCAATTCCCAAATAAACGATATCACCACAATCTTCATATTTGGTTTAACTCTTCAACCAATCAAGTGACTACCTGCCACACTTATACAACCTTCCCGTGGGGCACACTCCCATAACCTTCCGCAACAGATGACAGGTCTGTACATCCAAACCACGAGCCGCACTAACGCTAAAAGGCGATCAAGAATCATTAACCAGGATGCAAAGCCTTTTTTACAAAACACCGATCTCAGGTGACGCTGAAGGCAATACCAACTTACTTCAAACATCGAAACTACTTCCCTGCTCATCCGAGCTTGGGACATACTTGTTACTACTAAACTGCAAGCTTGATCCTTGCTTCAAATTCCATACCTCTCACTACACCCCATATGCCAATATTCAATAGAACGCGATTCCCATCGTAACTCCGGAACTAGGAGTGTGCATTCGAATCGGTTTATCAATAAATCAAATTGATTATTTGTTATTGTCTTATCGATTTATCGATTTTGATTTTGATTCGAAATTTTTCTTATCGAGTTATCGATTTTGATTTCAATTTTGTCCTCTTCAGTTATCGATTTATCGATAAACGGATAAGATATACTAAAAAGACAAAAAAAATCAATTAATTTTTTACCCTTGTTCTATAATACCTTTTCCTTTACCCTAAATCCCTAACCCTATTATTTCCTCTACCATATTTAAGCAATGATTGTCACACCTCCTCTTTACACACCTACCCCGAGGGATAGTATATAAGGTAGTTTTTCCAATTTAAGTGACATTATTCGAATTGGGATTATTTAATGATCAGAGTCGCCACTTGGGATATGTTTGGCTTTTCGTGTCCCAAGTCACCGATTTTTCTTGAATCCCAAATCAAGAAAATTTTCGACTTTCCAAATGAAGTCTGCGAACTAGAAATTCTGACTAAGGAATTCTCTTGACCCGGGGGAAGATGTTAGGCACCCCCGGATCCCGTGGTTCTAGCACGGTCGCTTAAACTATTATAAATGGCCTAATATCTGATTTTAAAATATGTTTATTCTACAGTGCAATTTTAAAATTATTTACCGCTTTTAGTTAGTTTTTAGTAAATTGAACGTCGTTTAAAACGTGTTTTCGGATCATGTCACATGAAATGCATCCGGATCTGAAACACATTTTATTCAACGTTTTGGGATTTGGATTTGGGTCACATAAAATGCACACCCGAATTTAGGAAGGTAAAATTATTAAAGAATGGGCCTAAAGCGACTAATGCGTTATTAACTTTGCGGGAGGGCATGAAAATTTGCTAAATGGCGCGTCCCGAGTTCTAAGGATTTTAAAAATATAATAAATGATGGCCACGCAATTTGTGAATTTTGTTTGACGCGGCGCACCTCAATTTATTTTTTAAAGGACACCCTAAAGATGAACGAATATTATCTATTAAGGATTGCCTCCACAAAACCTAATTAATTAGCATTATTAATTAACTACTATTAAAAGTATTCAAGAGGATCCGGGCCTCAAGATCAAGTCCAAACTCAAACAAGGGGACTTCCATTAGATGAAAAACCCTTAATTTAAGTTTTCTACTTAACTTAAAAGGCCCAAAGTCTATGATTTAATCTTTAAAATCATCAAATCCAATAATAAATCAGGGGCTCCAACATGTTGGGCTCGAAACCAGCCCATGGAAAAGGAAATTATCTCAGCCTTGCTCCTGTGAATTGTCCGAAATTCGGGCCTCAGCACTAGCCCAAATCGGCGGCAAGCTTAGAAATTGGGACTCAAAATCGAATCTCTAACAGCCCAACACCTATCGAAGTGAATTGACTAAAAGGGCTGTAACACTTGAGCTCGAAACAGGCCCAAATCAGGAAGAAAAATGTCCAAATTGAACGTGAGGCACATCAGGAAATCAAGTTCAACCCAATCATGTTCAATCTAAAATAGATACATTGACCACTGATTTTAAATTTGTAAATCTCTTAAGCTAAAATGAATGTAAGGAAGAAATTTCAGGTATGAAAACTCAATCATGGATTATGATTTAACTAAGAACCATTTTGGACATTTATTAGCCAACGTATTAGCCAGTTTTACTGCTTTCCAATGACCTAATATATCATATAACACTTGAACCTTAATATGAAATTCACTAAGAACAATAAAAGCACATAAAAACCTTCAGTTTTTTAGTTTTATTGAACTATGAATTCATTAATAGCTCCTCAACAATATTCACGCCTCACAACTACTCTGATCTGGAGTATAGAGGCGAGTAACCCCAGTGAACACGAGTTCCAAGTCACCCATTAATTGTAGAGAATCAAACTATACCAGAAGTAAACTAATGAAACAAAAATGAAATAAAATGCAGGCAACTCCAGTTTGAACAGTCCCATTATTACAATACTATAAGATTTAAATCATTTGACTTTAATACTTAATCAAATTCCCATGAGAATAACGGGGACAACGTGTTATTTCTTCAACAATTCAGTCACACATCTGCTGATTCAGCTCTTCATACATCATTAAAGGTAGAAGAATACCTGGAAATTGAAGCAAAGTAAGAGGAAGGAAAAGTCAGCAACAACAGTCAACAGTCAACAACAATTTTGAATTATTTTTAACCCAGAAATGACACCAAGCAACCCAGGACTTAGTTTCAGATGAACAAACACCAGTAAACAACCTAAAACTAGCTTGAATAAACCTAATTAAACTAATAAATGACTCCAGCAACTTCTGAAAACCTCAACTACCTAAAATTCAATGGAATAGTGATTTTTGTAGTTTTGGTCGCCTGATTTTCAGTATCTTTTCAGTGTTTGGATTTCAGATCTCACTAGGCTTCTCATACTTTTTTTTTGAATTTTTGAATTTCAGATCTTTCTAAGCTCTAGATTTTGAATTTTGAATTTTTCAGATTTTGGGATCTCTCTAGAACCTCTAAAACTTTTGAATTTTTGAATTTCATATCTGTAGCTCTCTCCAACTTTTTTAAAACTTGTATTACAAGGCAAGGGATTGCCCTTTTTATAGGCAAAGACTAGGGCAACTTTTAGATTTTCTTTTACATTCTTAGTCCCTTGTTTAATTTCAAATTTTTAGCTAATTGGTCCCTTAATTCATGCCTTGTTGGTCAAGTTATACAACCATGTTCTTGAATTTCAAATTAGAACCCCCTTTTAGAAGGTTCTAGGGGGTTCTATTTTTAGTTACTGCAGGATTCTCTTAATTGAACTACCTATACTACTCCTACATTAGTTATGAAATTACCCACCTAGGTTAACTAATCCCAGCCCCGTTAACTTGGTCAAAATGACCATAGTTAATTAACAAAAGCCTGGAAACTATTCAGCTATAACCAAACAAAGCCTAATTATCAAAACCCCCTAAAATCAATCTACCAAAATCCATCTAGACCTAATTAAAACTTGAATTAATTCTGATTATAACCTAAGACTAATTTTATTATTAAACTAGTAAAACAATAGACGCACAATAAAAAACAAACAATTAAATCTAAAATTACAATGTCAAATAATCAAGTAAACGAAGACACAGTAAAAATTGATATCATATAACAACAGTAGAAAATATGGAATTGTATGACCAAAATCAAGCAAATAATCAAGCCAAATAACAAGAATAAAATCAAAACGATATTTCTGTAATAAAAACAAATCAGAACCCTAAATCAAAACCCTAACTCAAAAAAAAAAAAAATACGAGAAATACTGGGTGTCACACCTCCTTTTCACAACTACACCCCGTGTAGGGTATAATAAAGGGAATTTTTCCAATTAAAGGACAATCGAAACGAGATTCGTTTATTAAGAGATTTAGAGTCGCCACTTGGGAGATTTATGGTGTCCCAAGTCACTGGTTTGAATCCCGAATCAAGAAAAGGGTTTGACTCTGTATTACAGTTGCGAACCAGAAATCCGGGTAAGGAATTCTGTTAACCCGGGAGAAGGGGCTAGGCACTCCTGAGTTCCGTGGTTCTAGCATGGTCGCTCAACTGCTATATTTGGCTAAAATCTGATTTTAATACATGTTAAAACCTGAAGTGCAATTTTAGAATTTTTTACCGCTTTTAGTCAATTATTAAGAAAGTGAACGTTTTTTAAGAACGCGGTTTTGGATCACGTCACATAAAATGCATCCGGATCCTCAACACATTCTTATTCAATGTTTTAGGATTTGGATTTGAGCTGCATGAAATACACACCCGTACTTAGAAGGGTACAATGATTAAAAGCGCGCCTAAGGTGGCTAACGTGTTATTATATTTGCGGGGGCCATGAAATTCACTAAACGGCACGCCCCGAATTCTAAGTATTTTGATATAAAGCTTTAATAAGGGCCCCACAATTTGTATGTTTCGTTCGGCGAGGCTCGTCTCATTTTTATTTAAAGGGTCATCCTAGAGAAAAGTATAATTTTCTATTTCATTTTATTCCTAAAGAATCCTAATTAATCAATTTTATCAATTGCTATTATTTAATATGACCAAGGAATTTGGATCTCAAGTTCAAGTCCACACTTGAACAAGAGGTAAACATCTTAACTCAAGCATGCTACTTAACATGGAGGCCCAAAACCTAGGTTATGAATCTAATCCAGCAATCTTAATACATATTCCACTCTTCAGCATTTTGGGCTGGAAGATTAGCCCAGGAATGCGGCTGATTTATGAAAAGCTCCCTTGTATTGGGCCCAAATCGTGCAAATTCCTTGCCTAATGCTGGGCCCAAATTTTATTCAGGCAACGAGCTGTCAAGTTTTGCATACATGTGCTCACGAGCAAATATTGATTCCTATGTGGGTTTCCAATTACTGATTATATGCCACAGCTATTTAAATTCCAACTATTCGCTCTAATCGAATGACCTTGATCTTAACTACCATATGAATGGACAACTCATACAATCAGCCCCCAAGTACTGAGTTTAGAATCTCAAACATAAAACCAAATTAAGTTTACTCAGAATATTACATGAATCTTCATATATGGCCTTAACCTGTACATGAAGAACTAAGTTATTCAATGTAACTGAAACCAAAACACTTGCTCTTACAGCAGTAGGAACATGTAGTCCATTTCAAATCTAATTTCCAATCAACTTAGGATCAATTTGATTTTTATTAAATACGATGACAAGGCTGAATCTACTAACACTATTACTAACATTCTAATTATTTCAGAATCAATTTTCAATTCCTAACATTCTCTTACAGCAGAACCAAATTTAAACAAGAGGTAATTTCATACTAAGGCTACTAATAAACGAGCAATCATAAGTCTAATGGTCTCCAATCAGTCCGACACAGTCCAGTCTTAATGACATAGATGAACATCAAATGCTAACCTATGAGCTAACATCTTGTACAACTAACACCTATCTATACTCAGTGAACATCATGTAAACAAACATGTTCATTGATGTGTAAAGAAACAAGCTAAATATAAAGTTGCCAAGAGCAATTCATCATTTATTTAACCATCCAGATATATTTGTGAATTCAGTTCTTCATGCAATACTTGAATTCGAAGGATACCTGAAATTAAGGCAGGACAAGGAAAGGAAAAATGGTCAGCCGCAACAGAACAATAACAGGTGCAAACTTAAGCAGGAAAGCAGCAAAATCACATAAAAAACCCAGGGATATGCAGCAGAGGTACAACACCAAAATGACTCCAAAATAACACAATTGAAACCAAAAATCCACTCGAAATCAATCCTAATAGATCGTTAAAGCTCCAATCAATCATAACTGAACTAGAAAGGTGTAAACCAATGGCTAAAGGTTGAAATTCATCTAATGTTTTAATGGAATAGTAATTTTGATTTCTAGCAATTTTCTATTGTTTTCTATTGTTTTTTTTTGTTTTTCTTTTGAAGAGAGCTAAGATCTAAAAGGAGTTTGTGATCTGAAATTTGAATTTTTAGATCTGGAGCTTGAAGGATATTTTTGGGGAAATTTTTTAGGCTTCAAAACTTGTTTTCTAAGGCAAGCAAGCTGCCTTTTATAGGCAAACTTCAGGGGGGAAGCTTCTAAATTTCCCTCACACTTTTTTCCTTTTTTTATTTCAGATTTCACCCAAATAGTCCTCTATTTTCTGACTTGGGTTTCAAGTTGTACTATAGATTTCCTGAAATGCTAAATCGAACCCCATTCCAGAGACTTCTAGGGGGTTCTAAATTCAGTTGCTATCCTATTCCCTAAGTAAACTACCCTTCTTGCCCCTACCTTAGTCCTGAAATTATTAACCCAACCCCAGCCTTGTTAGCTAACTACACAACCATGGTTCAAGTAGTTATTTTGCAAATTAATCAACTAGAATCAAATTCAAACATAACTCTTAAATCTAAACTACCTACTGATATTCAGATTGCCCACTACCATTAACCAATTAAACTAAGAAAACTAACAGCCATAGAATCAAATTGCAATAGGCATAAATATCAATCAAATTCATCAAATTAAACTAATCGCCATTTGCAACCCTAAAACACTAATTACAGATTAACACAAGAAAACCTGCTACCAATTTTATTAATCAGAGAAACATAATAAAATTAAAAAGAACAAACGACAGAAAACAAAGAGAAATAAACTTGACTACTGACCCAATAAAACGACTATCCAAATCGATTAATCAAACCCAAACAGTCATGGTAGAGGAATTAACATAACAAAAAAAATTTGAAGAACTCACTAGTGAGGGGTCTTCGACCATGATGACATTGAACCTTGATTTTCAATTAATGTTGCATGTCTATTTCGTCTGAAATAAACATGCAACATTAATTTAAAATCAGCGGAACCCTTAAAACCCCATAAACGTGCTAAGACCTCAAACCCTAGATCTGCAATTTACGAGGCTCTTCTTAGATTTGAGGAATTTTGGCTTGAGATTCAGGATGAGGGGGTCACGGAGGCTATAGGGTGCAATTTTGGGGATGATTTGAGGTGCCGCCGCCACCAGAGACCTAAGGCTGCGGCTGGGATTCTTGGCTTCAAACTCAAATTCGACGAATTCAAGGCATGCATGAAAGAACTTGATTGTGAATTAAGGGTGTGGAGAGTAAGGAGACACTACGGTGTTTGTGCGGTGGTGAACGGAGCCGGCGCCACCGTGCATGGTGGTGACGACGCCTAGTGTTTCACTGTTTTGAGGATTTTGGGAGGGATTTGTAATGTACAATAGATATATTTGTGACGGGGAGGTCGAGAGGATTTTATGGTGAAATTCTGAACGGATTTGGATGACCGCCGCCAGCGGAGACGATTTCCGGCCGGCGGCTCATGGTGGAGAGTGGCAGAGACGATGGGGCGATGACGTTACAAGTTGGGGGGGGGGGGGGGTACGAGAAAGAGACATACTGTCTCTATGGTTTGACGACACTTTTATGTAAAATGAGGGAGGAATTTTAAATGTTGGATCACAGGAGATGGATGGCTTGGATCTACTGACGCCAAACGACATCGTTTCGCTAAGTAACGGAACTGGACCTAGTAATGGGGAATTGGGCTGTGGACTGGGGTGATTTTGGTTTGGGCCAGGCGGAATAGATTGAAATTGGCCCAATTTAGGCATCCCCTTTTCTATGTGTTTTGTTTCGTTTTTATTTCTTTTATATTTTTTCATTTTGTATATTTTTTTTTTATTTTTTCTGATTTTGTAAAAATACAAAAATTAAAACAAAGACCTAGCATATTTTCAAAGTGAAGCTAATTATTTTCTAAAATTGTTTTAGGAATTATTTCATGACAAATTCAACAATTAACAATTAGAAATGCAAAAGTGGACTATTTTTGTTATTTTCTCTGTATTTTGTTTTTAAAAATAACTTAACCACTAATTAATCCTAAAATATGAAATTACATCATAATGCTAATGTCAAGTGTATTTTATGTTTTCATGTGAATTAAAATTCACAAATAAAATGCAAATAATTAACGAAAAATAACACAAAATTCACAAAAGTATAAAATGATGAAAGAAAAATTATTTTGTTTGAATTTTTGGGAATAGTTCATATATAGGGCAAAAATCTCGTGCTCACAGCTGCCCCTCTGTGCTTGGAAATATGAAGAGTTTTCGGGCAAAGATAAGTGAGCAAATACGAGCGATTTTTGCCCGTTTGAATATTTCGTGTGAAGCATTTTTGAAAGAGTTGACCGCACCCTGCTTCAGAGGTTGCCTACATATCCTGGGCTAGACAGGAATCAGGTCAGTGTAGTTCGAGAAGGTTTGGTAGCTGGGACTACCACGAGCTGTGATTTCACTGCTGTTGCTGCTGCTACTGCTCGCTGACCTCCTTATTACACCGTGTTAAAATAAAAGAAGTTAGCCTAAGCTACGATCAATGAATTACAAAAGGGTCATATCTATGTCTTCAAACTTGCTCTTGTGTTGCCTTGAACTTGTATTATTCCACTGGACTTCTTGCGTTGTTGCCTTACATTGTGATCGGAGATGTTTTGCCATTCCTCCGAGTGATTCTTAACTGCCATAGTTTGAAATATGTGCCTCTATTCTTCAGGCGGGCTCCTGACTGCTGACGCTTGAAGAGTATTCCCTTGTTCTCCAGGTGGGCTCCTGACTGCAATGCTTGAAAAGGAGAAGCAGTTTGGGACAATATCTATATTGCACTGAAAACGTCGCACAGAATCTTGAGCCCTGTCACCCAATGTAGGCCACTTACTGACATCTTGACGATTATGCCATTCCAAAGCTGCCAGTCAAGGTCTTACTAAAATATTCCATCAACAAGTCATCTTTCTCTCCAACACTTCTCATTTCACCGCAGTAAACCCTCAGGTGGGATACCGGATCTCTGACCCCATCATACAAGTTAAACTTCAGCATTTTAAATTCCGCAAGAAGGCGAACGTCGGGGGAACATACACAATTCTTTGCAAGACGTGTTATCCTAGCCTCCCATCCCTTGCAAGTTCTTTAGGGATTGTTCTACGCCTTTCAACTTCATTGACATCTCATATCGCCCTACTTTTCCTGTAACCTTTTCATTTTCAGCATGAGGCTCATCCCGAGGACTCTTACTGTATGAATCAAGAACCTTGTGGCCAATATCTGAGGGGTGATATTGGGCATCATGAGTTTGGAGATAAGCGGGTGGATCTAGAAAGTATAGGATCATCTGGCACTATGCCTGGAATTTGGGTAAGGGCAGCATTTAGAAAAATCGGTGGTGGCGGGGGTGGTGCATTCCCAGTTATCCAGACCTGATACATGTCCATGACATGTTGTCTTAACGTCTTTGCCTCATCAGCCAACCCATTGTTCTGTTCAACCCACCACTTTCGTGCACCCGTATCAACCAACCCAGTTCTGTTGTTGTCTGCCATTACCTTTTGACTTTGTGTTACGGAAAAGAGTTACCACTTTGAAAACCACAAATCAACTACCTTTCTGAAATAAAGACGAACATTGATTCGCTTTACTTGAACGCCAAAACAAGAGTAAATTTTAGCGACAAAATTTGAAATAGGCAGCAATCAAATTCAAACAGAACCACGACCGAAAAAACTTCAATGGTGTCGGAAACTCGAACGAGAATTTAACAATGAAGCCAACGGGCTCTATGAAGTGCTTTGGATCTGGCGTTGGCAACAGTGGGTGTTGCAGCGGCTCTTAGGCTAAGGAGATTTGGATTCCTCGTTGTTGAAGAAGAAGAGGACAACCGTTTAGTCTTGAGGTCTGTTGGAGTTACAAAATCAGAGGGAACGACTGAGCTAAAGGTCTTGGCTGTCCTGTTACGTATAAGCCATGAAAGGCTGCTCGTCCAAGCACGAAAGAAGAAGACTAGCGTTGGGTGGGGGCCTTGTGTGTAAAGCTGCTGTGGATAAAAATCCAAAAAATGGGTGCTATGGAGATGGAGCTAGGTTATGGATGTGTTCCTGAAGAAGAAGGTCATTAGTGTTTTTGTAGTCTCTTTTTGTTCTTTCGGCTCTTAGGTCTTTCACTGAAGATGACGATTATGGGAGGGAGGGGGACGTTTTCTGTTCAGCTCTCAGATCTTTTTCCTTTTTTTTTGATTTTTGATTTTTTTGAAAAATGATAAAAATGCAAAATCTTTTTGTATTTTTTCATGTATATATTTTTTGTCTTTTTCCTTAATAAAAAAAATGTAACAAAACAAAACTGGGTTCTAGTTGCTTTATTTTCACATTTCACCCTCTCTTTTTCCTTATTTTTTGCATTTTTTCATTTGCCCTCAACTATCATTGGTCTACCAAATGACCCTTTTTCCCTTGAATAAATGCTACATGTAGCACATAGGATGCATCAAGATGGTCTGTTATTTTGGGTAGACCTATCCTAGACGGACCCAACCTCTATGTTAAGTCCCCTAAGTTAAATGCACATGATGCAAACAAGTGTTCCTACTAGGGATCCGGTATGAGGTTTTGTTCTTCTAGGTTTAAACCCTAGGTTTATTGGTCTAGACCTGGCTTACCCGAGCGGACAACTCGGGCCGAGGGGGAGGCAGCGTATCGGGGATACAGAAGCTCCGCCGGCTTAGCAACTTATCCAAACCTCGTTCTAAATGGGAAAAGACTCTAAACAGAAGAGAAGCTACACGAAGTGCATACTTCTCCATGATATAGAAGACTCAGAGAGAGGAAGGGATTCGTAACAATTTATACACAATTCAACAAATATCAAAGCGGTAAAACAATTAGCACATAAGGCATGAAACATGTAGAAAAATCAGATAAAGCCAAATACAACAATTTAACTGAGATCGAATTCTTGAACCAATAACCGAAATTCTGGGTTCTCATCCCCAGCAGAGTCGCCAGAGCTGTCACACCTCCTTTTTCACTACTACACCCCATGAAGGGTATAATAAGGGGAGTTTTTCCAATTAAAGGACAATCGAAACAGGATTCTTTTATTAAGAGATTAGAGTCGCCACTTGGGAGATTTATGGTATCCCAAGTCACCGGTTTGAATCCCGAATCGAGGAAAGGGTTTGACTCTGTATTACAGTTGCGAACCATAAATCCGGGTAAGGACTTCTGTTAACCCGGGAGAAGGGGTTAGGCACTCCCGAGTTCCGTGGTTCTAGCACGGTCGCTCAACTGCTATATTTGGCTAAAATCTGATTTTAATACATGTTAAAACCTATAGTGCAATTTTAGAATTTTTTACCGCTTTTGGTCAATTATTAAGAAAGTGAACGTTGTTTAAGAATGCGGTTTTGGATCACGTCACATGAAATGCACCCGGATCCTTAATGCATTCTTATTCAACATTTTAGGATTTGGATTTGGGCTGCATGAAATATACACCCGTACTTAGGAGGGTGCAATGATAAAAAGAGCGCCTAAGGTGGCTAACGTGTTATTATCTTTGCGGGGGGCCATGAAATTCACTAAATGGCACACCCCGAATTCTAAGTATTTTGATATAAACCTTTAATGAGAGCCCCGCAATTTGTATGCTTCGTTCGGCGAGGCTCGTCTCATTTTTATTTAAAGGGCCATCCTAGAGCAAACTATAATTTTCTATTTCATTTTGTCCCTAAAGAATCCTAATTAATCAATTTTATCAATTGCTATTATTTAATGTGACCAAGGACTTTGGATCTCAAGTTCAAGTCCACACTTGAACAAGAGGTAAACCTCTTAACTCAAGCATGCTACTTAACAAATAGGCCCAAAACCTAGATTATGAATTTAATCCCGCAATCTTAATACATATTCCACTCTTCAGCACTTTGGGCTGGAAGATTAGCCCAGGAATGCGACTGATTTATTAAAGGCTGCCTTGTTTATGGGCCCAAATCGCGCAAATTCCTTGCCTAATGCAGGGCCCAAATCTTATTCAGGAAAGGAGCTGTCAAGTTTTGCATACATGTGCTCATGAGAAAATATTGATTCCTATGTGGGTTTTACATTACGGAATATATGCCACAACCATTTAAATTCCAAGTATTGGCTCTAATCGAATGACCTTGATCTTAACTACCATATGAATGGCCAACTCATACAATCAGCCCCAACGTACTGAGTTTAGAATCTCAAACATAAAACCATATTAAGTTTACTCGGCATATTACATGAATCTTCGTATATGGCCTTAACCTGTACATGAAGAACTAAGCTATTCAATGAAACTGAAACCAAAACACTTGCTCTTACAGCCGTAGGAACATGTAGTCCATTTCAAATCCAATTTCCAATCAACTTGGGATCAATTTGATTTTTATTGAATACGATGACAAGGCTGAATCTACTAACACTATTACTAGCATTCTAATCATTTCTGAATCAGTTTTCAATTCCTAACATTCTCTTACAGCAGAATCAAATTTAAACAAGAGGTAATTTCATACTAAGGCTACTAAAAAATGAACAATCATAAGTCTAATGGTCTCCAATCAGTCCGACACAGTCCAGTCTTAATGACATAGATGAACATCAAATGCTAACCTATGAGCTAACATCATGTACAACTAACACCTATCTATACTCAATGAACATCATGTAAAAAAACATGTACATTGATGTGTACAGAAACAAGCTAAATATAAAGTTGCCAAGAGCAATTCATCATTTATTTAACCATCCAGATATATTTGTGAATTCACTTCTTCATACAATACTTGAATTCGAAGGATACCTGAAATTAAGGTAGGACAAGGAAAGGGAAAATGGTCAGCCACAGCAGAACAATAACAAGTGCAAACTTAAGCAGGAAAGCAGTAAAATTACATCAAAAACCCAGGGATATGCAGCAGAGGTATAACACCAAAATGACTCCAAAATAACACAATTGAAACAAAAAAATCCACTCGAAATCAATCCTAATAGATCGCTGAAGCTTCAATCAATCAGAACTGAACTAGAAAGCTGTAAACCAATGGCTAAAGGTTGAAATTCATCTAAAGTTTTAATGGAACAGTAATTTTGATTTCTGGCAATTTTCTACTATTTTCTATTTTTTTTTTGTTTTTCTTTTGAAGAGAGCTAAGATCTAAAAGGAGTTTGTAATCTGAAATTTGAATTTTCAAATCAGGAGCTTGAAGGATATTTTTGTGTTAAATTTTTTAGGCTTCAAAACTTGTTTTCTAAGGCAAGCAAGCTGCCTTTTATAGGCAAACTTCAGGGGGGAAGCTTCTAGATTTTCCTCACACTTTTTCCCTTTTTTTATTTCAGATTTTACCCAAATAGTCCTCTATTTTCTGACTTGTGTTTCAAGTTATGCTATAGATTTCCTGAAATGCTAAATCGAACCCCATTTCAGAGACTTCTAGGGGGTTCTAAATTCAGTTGCTATCCTATTCCCTAAGTAAACTACCCTTATTGCCCCTACCTTAGTCCTGAAATTATTAACCCAACCCCAGCATTGTTATCAAACTACACAACCTTGGTTCAAGTAGTTATTTTGCAAATTAATCAGCTAGAATCAAATTCAAACATAACTCTTAAATCTAAACTACCTACTGATTTTCAGATTGCCCACTACCATTAACCAATCAAACTAAGAAAACTAACAGCCACAGAATCAAATTGCAATAGGCAGAAATATCAATCAACTTCATCAAATTAAACTAATCGCCATTTGCAAACCTAAAACACTAATTACAGATTAACACAAGAAAATCTGCTACCAAGTTTATTAATCAGAGAAACATAATAAAATTAAAAAGAACAAGCGACTGAAAATAAAGAGAAATAAACTTGACTACTGACCCAACAAAACGACTATCCAAATCGATTAATCAAACCCAAAAAGTCATGGTAGAAGAATTAACATAAGAAAAGAAAAATTGAAGAACTCACTGGTGAGGGGTCTTCGACCATGCTGACCTTGAACCTTGATTTTCATTTAATGTTGCATGTCTATTTCGTCTGAAATAAACATGTAACATTAATTTAAAATACGTTGAACCCTTAAAACCCCATAAAAAGGCTAAGACCTCAAACCCTAGATCTGCAATTTACGAGGCTCTTCTTAGATTTGAGGGATTTTGTCTTGAGATTCAGGATGAGGGGGTCACGGAGGCTATAGGGTGCGATTTTGGGGATGATTTGAGGTGGCGGCACCACCAGAGACCTAAGGCGGCGGCTGGGATTCTTGGCTTCAAACTCAAATTCGACGAATTCAAGGCATGCATGAAGGAACTTGACTGTGAATTAAGGGTGTGGAGAGTAAGGAGACACTAGGGTGTTTGTGCGGTAGTGAACGGAGCCGGGCGCTTCCGTGCATGGTGGTGGCGGCGGCGCCTAGTGTTTCACTGTTTTGAGGATTTTGGGTGGGATTTGTAATGTACAATAGATATATTTGTGATGGGGAGGTCGAGAGGATTTTATGGTGAAATTTTTAACGGATTTGGATGAGTGCCGCCGGCGGAGACGATTTTCGGCCAGCGGCTCATGGTGGAGAGTGGCGGAGACGATGGGGCGATGACGTTACAAGTGGGGGGGGGTACGAGGAAGAGACATAATGTCTCTATGGTTTGACGATACTTTTATGTAAAATGAGGGATGAATTCTAACCGTTAGATCACAGGAGATGGATGGCTTGGATCTACTGACGCCAAACGACGTCGTTTCGCTAAGTAACGAGACTGGACCGGGTAATGGGGAAATTGGCTGTGGACTAGGGTGATTTTGGTTTGGGCCAGGCGGAATAGATTGAAATTGGCTTAATTCAGGCAGCCCCTTTTTTATGTGTTTTGTTTCATTTTTATTTCTTTTATATTTTTTCATTTTGTATATATATTTTTATTTTTCCTGATTTTGTAAAAATGCAAAAATTAAAACAAAGACCTAGCATATTTTCAAAGTGAAGCTAATTATTTCCTAAAATTGTTTTTAGAATTATTTCGTGACAAATTCAACAATTAACAATTAGAAATGCAAAAGTGGACTATTTTTGTTATTTTCTCTATATTATATTTTTAAAAACAACTTAACCACTAATTAATCCTAAAATATGAAAGTACATCCTAATGCTAATGTCAAGTGTATTTTATGTTTTCATGTGAATTAAAATGCACAAATAAAATGCAAATAATTAACGGAAAATAACACAAAATTCACAAAAGTGTAAAATAATGAAAGAAACATTATTTTGTTTGAATTTTTGGGAATAATTCATATATAGGGCAAAAATCACGTGCTCACACTGGGTAAAAAAAAAGATGAACGGAAAAGCAAAGAGACAGAGAAATACATAATGGGCTCTGAACGGACTTGAGGACACTTAGAGAAAACCTTCGATTATTTGACCATATTAGTCTTTAATCCTGTGTTTTCATGTGAAAACACATGAATAAGGTTCAATATGGCCTAACAATCATCACAGACCCGTTGAAACTGAAATCGTAAAATTAGGGCTTCTTTCTGATCCATCATTCGAGCCACTAGAGGGAGATTTGAGGGAAAACAAATGAGAATCTGGGATGAGGGGGTCATGGTGGTCCAGGGGTGTGAATTTGGTGGGTTTTTAAGGCACCGCATCCGTGTACGGTGGAGGCGACGGCTAGGGTTTTGCATATTTAAAGGGATTGGGTAGGATTTGAGAAAAACTAAAGGCAGATATGGGAAGGGGAGTGTAACGACCCGACTGGTCGTTTTGCATTTTCAAACTCCGTTCCCTTAAATAATACTTTCCACACTTGCTTTAGCTAAATTATGGCATGCGGGGATGGGTGGTTCGGAAGTTAGAAAAGTTCTGAGCGAGATTAAGCCTACTTGCTTCTTTAAGTTCCTTTAAAAAGGCCAAGTGTGACTTCGGTCAACATTTTGGGGAAACGGACCTGGAATCGTGATTTGACAATTTCTAAGGGTCCACAGGAAAATATGGGACCTGGGCGTATGCCCGGAATTGAATTCCGACATCCTGAGCCCGAGTAATGAATTTTTATGTAAAATTGTTAAGTTTAAGTTTCATAGAATTAAATAAACTAAGAAATCATTGTTTTCATAGGTATCAGGTTCAGATTTCAATTCCAAAACTTGGTACAAATTCGAAATATCAGTTAAGACCTACCCGTAAAATTTGGTGTCAATCCGAGTAGTTTAAGGGCGTTTTGACCCGTTGAAGAAGAATTAAGAACTTAAAGTTCAAAGAATTGTCTCATTTGGTTTTGGGGGTTGATTCCTCGATTTAGCGTTGTTTTGAGTTTTTCAAGGGTTCGAGTATGTCCGCCTCGTGATTTCAGACTTGTCGATATGTTCGGGCAGGGCTCGGGAGCCCCGAGCGTCAAATAGTCAAGGTTCGAGTGAAGTTGAAAACTTGGGAAAAACTTCATCTGCTGCTTCTGTCATAACCGCTTCCGCAGAAGCGGTCACTTTATCGCAGGAGCAGAAGGGGCCAAGCCTAGGGGAAACCACAGAAGTGGACCCCTGACCGCAGAAGCGGTCCATCCGCCCCAGGCCCATAACCGCAGAAGCGGTGGGCTTTCCGCTTAAGCGGACCCACAGAAGCGAGTTTGAGACCGCAGAAGTGGCCCAGTCCCCCTTGGCCTTTTCTGCAAAGGGGGCCCACTTTCGCAGAAGCGAAACCCGCAGAAGCTGGATTCCCTCCGCAGAAGCGAAAATCGCTGGAGACAGAAGGTCATTTAATACGAGCTCAAGCTCCTTTCTACCACATTTCTTTCAATACTTAGGCGATTTTGGCGATTCCAAAAGGGGAGTTTCCACACATCATTGCAAGGTAAGTAATCCCCACTCACTTTTAGTTCAAATACATAAACATTAGGTAGATTTAACAATAAAAATTAGGTAAAATTTAAGAGATTAGAGTTAGACCTAGGGTTTAACCAAAACCAAGATTTAATCCTATAATTTGCTATGAAATGAACTAGAAATCATATATTTGTGACCCTTAGCTGATAGAGAACAACTTCCTTCGAAAAGAATATTGGAATCCGGGCACGTGGGCCCGAGGTCGGAATTTAGAATACTCGTTTTTATGGTTAGGAAATTGTTTTAATAACTAGAATTTGACCTCGTAAGCTGTTATTGACTAGTTCTTTCTTATTTTAATTAGTTGGTGCTCTTTTGTCTACAAATTGAGGGTTTGGGCTTATTCTTGATATCAGAAGTGCGCTTCGGAGCGAGATGAGTCTCCTTTCTAACCTCGTAAGAGGGAATTGTCTCCTTAGGATTAATGTTTGAGTGTTTGTTGCTAAATGCGGGGACTATGCACGCATTAGGTGACGAGAGGCTGTGCGTAGCTGCTACAATGTTAAATGTTCGGGTAGCTTAGGACCTACAACATGCCTATTAAATATATCTCTTGTGTTAAATTGTTGTTATGAACACCTAGTGTGTACTAGAGACTTAAAAAGGGGATATGAGCATATTTCTATAGTTAATTGAATTTGAATTGGTATTTTGACCATTTATGTGTCATGTGTGTGAACTTGATATTTTATCCTTATTTGTGGATCGGGCCGATCGCCTCAGTATGAATAGATCCATCTATAGGTGCGCCGTCAACCCTCGGCAAGTGCATAGTTTATTTCTGTTGGTTGGAGCCGTCGCCTCAGTATTATGTGCGCATGTTAATTGTGGAAAAGCTTATACATGCTTTGTGTTGCCTTTATCTCATATGATGAACTATAAACTTGATGCTGTAAGATTCTTGACTTATACCACCTGCTGTAAACTGTTGATACTTGTAAATCCCATGTTTTGGATACATCATATGTTTATATATATATTAATTGACCTTAGAAAGTATCGAGTCGACCTCTCGTCTCTACTTCATCGAGATTAGACGGGATACTTACTGGGTACATGTTGTTTATGTACTCATGTTACACTTCTGTACTTAAATGTACAGGATTTGAGGCAGGTGGATCTGGTCATCACTCTGGTGCATATCAGTGAGCGCATCTGGGACTTCTACGGTGAGCTGCACTCCCTTCTTGACGATCCGCAGCCGAAGAAGTCTTCCTTGTATTTTTGTTGTTTTTGTCTATCCTGATTTAGACAATAGTATAGGGTATTATTCATGTTATGTATATTCTACTAGTTGCCCGTAGCTTGTGACACCAGGTTCTTGCACACACAGAGTGGTAGATGTTATTTTGGGGTTGTATAACTGTCTTTTCATTTTATTGATCCCTGGCTGTTTATGACTTTAATTTGGGAAAACTTCTATCATAATGGTTTATATTGAGGGTAAATTGGGATTTAATTATTCTTCCGTGTCGGCTGGCCTAAAAATGGTGTCGGGCACCATCACGACCTATTATGGAAAATGGGTCGTGACAACATGGTATCAGCGCACTAGGTTCATGTAGGTCTCACAAGTTACGGGTAAACCTAATAGAGTCTTGTAGATCGGTACAGAGACGTATATATTTATGTTCGAGGGGCTATAGAGTGTTAGTCTTATGTTCGAGGGGCTATAGAGTGTTAGGAAAGACTACTCTTCATTCATTTTCTATCGTGCAGTGGTCAGTATACTAAATTTCCTCTTCTATTCTATCACAGATTGTGAGGACTCGTACCACCGACGTTCCGGACCCGGGAGGCGCTGCTCCCCCCGTTGCCAGAGGTCGAGCTAGAGGCCGGGGGAGGGCACCGGCCCGTGGTAGGGGACGAGGGCATCCCAGAGCTGTTCCAGTTGCTCCACCAGCAGACAATGTGAGGGATCCCACTATTGAGGAGCAGGGTGAGGCACCCGCATCTGTGCCCACTCTGGCAGATTTCATGACTGCACCGGGATTTTAGGAGGTCATGGGACGTATGCTTAATTTCATGGACACCATGACTTAGGCCGGGTTATTTCCAGTAGACCCAGCTGCTTCGCAGGCAGGAGGGGAAACACAGACCCCTATTGCTCATGCTCCAGTTTATGCAGCTGCGGTATATCAGACACCGGGTGCACTACCCGCAGAGGGGGTTCAGCCAGTTGCTGCAGCGGTACCCCAACCTAGGACAGCTGCGGAGTTTGATCCGCAGAAGTTACTAGACAGATGGACTAGACTTCACCCCCAGTCTTCGGAGGTGAGCGTCATGAGGACGCCCAGGATTTCATCGACAGGTGCAGGGACAGACTCTATGCTATGAGGATAGTGGAGTCGCATGGAGTCAACTTAACTACTTTTCAGCTCGAGGGTAGGGCCCGTAGGTGGTGGCAGCCCTATGTTCTTGGTAGGCTTGCCGGTTCTCCTCCCATCCCTTGGGGTCAGTTCGTATAGTTGTTCCTGGACAGGTATATTCGTCCCTCTGAGACGGAAGAGCTGCGGTATCAGTTTGAGCACCTTGAGCAGGGTCAGATGTTTGTGACCGACTACGAGGCGAGGTTTTCTGAGTTATCTCGCCATGCCCTTATGATACTCCCTACAGATGCAGAGATAGTGCGGAGGTTTGTCGATGGGTTGCAGCCCAGTATTCTATCGGGTATGGCCCGAGGGGTGGAGATGGGTACAGAGTACCAGCTTGTGGCCGATATTGCTCGCCGGATTGAGGGGTATCGTCAGAGGGGTAGGGAGCAGATGCAGCAGGACAAGAGAGCTATATTCTTTTTAGAGTTCAGAGGTGCCCAAACTAGGGGCAGAGGTCAGTATGGGAGGGGTCAGCCCAGTAGGCCCCCATCTTCACCCCCACCTCCTCCCGCCCAGGGTACTCCAGCACGCCCCTATTTCAGTGCCATGCCTGAGAGTTCTTACCGCCCGCCAGCTATTCAGGGTTCTTCCTACGGGTATTCAGGTCCTCAGGGTTCTTCTGGTCCCTACTTCAGTGCTATGCCGGAGACTTGATATCGTCCACCGGCTATCCAGGCTCCTCCCATGGGATCTATGAGTCATCAGGGACAGTCATCAAGGCAGCAGGTCACCGCACCACGTTGTTTTAAGTGCAGTGACACAGTCCACATGAGGAGATACTGCCCCAGGATTAGGGGCAAGGCAGTACAGCAGGGGCAGCAGCCCACGACTCCAGCACTAGCGGCCCAGCCACCTAGAGGTGGAGGGCAGAGTGGCAGAGGCCGATCCAGAGGTGGAGGCTAGACAGGGAGAGGTCATCAAGATACTCCTCAGACAGGTGGAGGCCAGACAGTTGGTGCTCCAGCCAGATTCTATGCTCTTCTAGCCAGGCCGGATGCATTGGCCTCAGATGCCATCATCATTGGTACCATCTCCGTCAGCGGTAGAGATGCATCGGTATTATTTGATCCAGGGTCCACTTATTATTATGTATCATCTCTGTTTTCTCATTTCCTGGCTATTTCTCCTGAGCCTTTGGGTGCTCCTATTTATGTGTCCACTCCTATGGGCTATTCTGTGATTGTGAACCGGGTCTACCGGTCTTGTGTGGTTACTTTCTGTGGTTTTGAGACTAGAGCAGATCTTCTGTCGCTCAATATGATTGATTTTGAGGTTATCCCGGGCATGGATTGGTTATCTCCGTATCACGCTGTTCTAGATTGTCATGCCAAGACTGTTTCTCTAGCGATGCCAGGGTTGCCGAGATTAGAGTGGAAGGGCTCCACAGTTGATACGCCTAGCAGGGTCATTTCTTTCCTGAAGGCTTAGCGCATGGTGGAGAAGGGGTGGTTGGCTTATCTAGCTTATGTGCGAGACACTACTGCAGAGTCTCCGACGATTTATTCAGTGCCAGTAGTCCGAGAGTTCGCCGATGTTTTTCCTTCTGATCTTCCTGGCGTGCCTCCGGACCATGATGTTTATTTCTGTATTGATTTGGCTCCAGGAACTCAGCCTATATCTATTCCACCGTACCGTATGCCTCCTAGGGAGCTGAAGGAGCAGTTGGAGGAGTTGTTAGCAAAGGGGTTTGTTAGGCCCAGTGTATCGCCTTGGGGTGCACCACTGCTATTCGTGAAGAAGAAGGATGGGACTATGCGGATGTGCATTGATTACCGCCATTTGAACAAGTCACCACAAGAACAAGTATCCATTGCCCCATATTGATGATTTGTTTGACCAGCTACAGGGTGCTAGTGTGTTCTTTAAGATTGACCTAAGGTCAGGGTATCATCAACTGAAGATTCGGGATTCAGATGTTCCGGAGACCGCATTCAAGACTTGATATGGCCACTATGCGTTCCTGGTGATGTCATTTGGCTTGACTAATGCTCTAGCGACATTTATGGATTTGATGAACAGGGTTTTCATACCTTATATTGACTCATTTGTTATCGTCTTCATTGACGACATCTTGATATACTCGCGTAGCCTGGGGGAGCATGAGCAGCATTTGAGAGTGGTACTTCAGACCTTGCGAGAGCAGAAGCTTTATGCTATGTTCTCCAAGTTTGAGGTTTGGCTAGAGTCAATAGCATTCTTGGGGCATATAGTGTCAGGAGAGGGTATTAAGGTGGATCCCAAGAAGATTGAGGCAGTTCATAGTTGGCCATGTCCTACCTCAGTGACCGAGATCAGGAGCTTCTTGGGGTTGGCAGGCTATTACCGGCGATTTGTGTAGGGCTTTTCATCTATTGCATCACCTCTGACCAGATTGACCCACAAGGGTGCCCTGTTCTGTTGGTCCGATGATTGTGAGGAGAGCTTCCAGAAGCTCAAGATGGCTTTGACCACGGCACCAGTTCTGGTATTGCCTTCCGGTTCAGGGATGTATACAGTGTATTGTGACGCTTCTCGTGTTGGTGTGGGATGTGTATTGATGCAGGAGGGGCAAGTTATTGCATATGCTTCATGTCAGCTGAATGTTCATGAGAAAAACTACACTGTGCACGATCTAGAGTTGGCGGCGATTGTTCATGCTTTTAAGATATGGAGGCATTATTTATATGGAGTGCCATGTGAGGTTTATACAGACCATCCCTGTAGCATTTGTTCAAACAGAGGGATCTTAATTTGAGGCAGCGCAGGTGGCTTGAGCTACTAAAAGATTATGACATTACCATTCTTTATCATCCAGGCAAGGCAAATGTGGTTGCGGATGCCTTGAGTAGGAAGGCAGAGAGTATGTGTAGCTTGGCATTTATTCCTGCTGAGATGAGACCATTAGATTTGGACATTCAGTCTTTAGCTAGCAGGCTTGTGAGATTGGATATTTCAGAGCCCAGCCAGGTCCTAGCATGTGTGGTTGCTCAGTCTTCGTTGTTGGGGAAGATTAAGGCCCGACAGCTTGATGACCCACATTTGGCAGTTCTCAGATAGACGGTACTTCAGGGAGGTGCCAAGGATATTTCTATTGGTGAGGATGGTGTATTACGACTTCAGGGCTGTGTATGTGTTCCTAATATTGATGGCTTGAGAGAGAGAGTTCTAGAGGAGGCCCACAGTTCGAGGTACTCCATTTATCCAGGTGCCACGAAAATGTATCGTGACTTGAGGCACCATTACTGGTGGCGGAGGATGAAGAAGGACATTGCGGAGTATGCGGCTAAATGTTTAAATTACCAGCAGGTCAAGCATGAGCACCAGAGGCCAGGTGTCCTACTTTAGTGGATGCCCATTCCGGAATGGAAGTGGGAGCGCATCACTATGGATTTCATGGTTGGGCTGCCGCAGACTCAGCAGAAGGTTGATTCAGTGTGGGTTATTATGGATAGATTAACCAAGTCCGCCCATTTCATTCCAGAGGCAACTACTTATACGGCAGAGAGGTATGCTCAGATTTACATTCGGGAGATAGTGAGGTTGCACGGTGTGCTGATCTCCATCATATCAGACAGAGGCCCTCAGTTAACTTCCCATTTCTGGAGAGCTGTTCAGAGTGAGTTGGGGACCTGCGTGGAGCTTAGCATGGCATTCCATCCTCAGACCGACGGGCCGTCGGAGCGGACAGTTGAGATTTTACAGGATATACTTAGAGCATGCGTCATTGACTTTGGAGGGCAGTGGGGTCAGTTCTTACCCTTGGCGGAGTTTGCATATAATAACAGCTATCAGTCCAGCATAGAGATGGCCTCGTATGAAGCATTATATGGTCGGCATTGTCGTTCTCCGATAGCGTGGTTTGAGCCCAGTGAGGCTAGGCTGCTTGGTACAGACTTGGATCAGGATGCCTTGGATAAGGTAAAGTTGATCCAGGAGAGACTCCGCACAGCTCAGTCCATGCAGAAGAGTTATGCGGATCAGAAGGCGCGTGATGTATCTTTTATGGTTGGCGAGAAGGTTCTCTTGAAGGTTTCGCCTATGAAGGGCATTATAAGATTCGGAAAGAAGGGCAAGTTGAGACCAAGGTTTATTGGCCTCTTTGAGGTGTTGAGGCCAGTTGGAGAGGTTGCATATGAGCTTGCTTTACCTCCTAGTTTATTAGGAATTCATCCTGTCTTCCATGTATCGATGCTCCGGAAGTGTCATGCCGACTATTCGCATGTGTTGGATTTTAGTACCATTCAGTTAGATGAGAGCTTGGGCTACGAAGAGGAGCCAGTTGTCATTGTTGATAGACAGGACCGCCAGTTGAGGTCAAAGAGGATTTCTGCGGTAAGAGTCCAATGGAGGGGCCAACCGGTCGAGGAGGCAACCTGGGAGTCCGAGGAGGACATGCGTAGTCGATACCCCCACTTATTCAGCAGTCCAGGTACTTTTCTATGTCCATTCGAGGATGAACGTTTGTTTAAGAGGTAGAGAATGTAACCACACGACTGGTCGTTTTGCATTTTTGATCCCTGTTCCCTTAAATAATACTTTTCGCACTTGCTTTAGCTCAATTATGACTTGTGGGGATGGGTGGCTCGGAAGTAAGAAGAGTTCTGAGCGAGATTAAGCCTAGTTGCTTCTTTAAGTTCCTTTAAAAAGGCCAAGTTTGACTTAGGTCAACATTTTGGGGAAATGGACCTGAAATCATGATTTGACAATTTTTGAGGGTCCACGGGAAAATATGGGACCTGGGCATATGACCAGAATCGAATTCCGAGGTCCCTAGCCCGAGTAATGAATTTTTATGTAAAAGTGTTAAGTTTAAGTTTCAAAGAATTAAATAAACTAAGTAATCATTGTTTTCATAGGTAGATTTTGATTCCGAATCTTGGTACAAGTTCGAAATATCAGTTAAGACCTACCCGTAAAATTTGGTGTCAATCCGAGTAGTTTAAGGGCATTTTGACCCGTTGAAGTAGAATTAAGAACATGAAGTTCAAAGAATTGATTCATTTGGTTTTGGGGGTTGATTCCTCGATTTAGCATTGTTTTGAGTGTTTCGGGGGTTCGAGTAGGTCCGCCTCGTGATTTCAGACTTGTCGGTATGTTCGGGCGGGGCTCGGGAGCCCCGAGCGTCAAATGGTCGAGGTTCGAGTGAAGTTGAAAACTTGGGAAAAACTTCATCTGCTGCTTCTGTCATAACCGCTTCTGCGGCTCTTGGACCGCAGAAGCGAGACCGTAGAAGCGGTCATTTTATCGCAGGAGCGGAAGGGGCAAGCCCAGGGGAAACCGTAGAAGCGGACCCGTGGCCGCAGAAGCGGTCCATCCGCCCCAGGCCCATAACCGCAAAAGCGGTGGGCTTTCGGACCCGTAGAAGCGAGTTTGAGACTACAGAAGCGGCTCAGGCCCCCTTGGCCTTTTTCGCAAAAGCGGCCCACTTCCGTAGAAGCGGAACCTGCAGAAGCAGGATTCCCTCCGCAGAAGCAAAAGTCGCTGGGGATAGAAGCTCATTTAATACGAGCTCAAGCTCATTTCTTCCATATTTCTTTCAATACTTAGGCGATTTTGGCGATTCTGAAGGTGGAGTTTCCACACAGCATTTCAAGGTAAGTAATCCCTACTAACTTTTAGTTCAAATACATAAATATTAGGTAGATTTAATACAAAAAATTAGGTAAAATTCTAGAGATTAGAGTTAGACCTAGGGTTTAACCAAAACTAAGATTTAATCATATAATTTGCTATGAAATGAACTAGAAATCATATATTTGTGATCCTTAGGTGATAGAGAACAACTTCCTTTGAAAAGAATATTGGAATCCGGGCACGTGGGCCCGGGGTCGGAATTTAGGAAACTCGCATTTATGGTTAGGAAATTGTTTTAATAACTAGAATTCGACCTCGTAAGCTCTTATTGACTAGTTCTTGCTTATTTTAATTAGTTGGTGCTTGTTTGGCTACAAATTGAGGGTTTGGGCTTATTCTTGATATCCGAAGTGCGCTTCGGAGCGAGGTGAGTGTCCTTTCTAACCTCGTAAGAGGGAATTGTCCCCTTAGGATTAATGTTTGAGTGTTTGTTGCTAAATGCGGGGATTACGCACGCGTTAGGTGACGAGAGCCCGTGCGTAGCTGCTACAATGTTAAATGTTCGGGTAGCTTAGGACCTAGAACATGCCTATTAAATATATCTCTTGTGTTAAATTGTTGTTATGAATACCTAGTGTGTACTAGAGACTTAAAAAGGGGATATGAGCATATTTCTATAGTTAATTGAATTTGAATTGGTATTTTGACCATTTATGTGTTATGTGTGTGAACTTGATATTTTATCATTATTTGTGGATCGGGCTGATCGCCTCGGTATGAATATATGCATCTATAGGCGCGTCGTCGACCCTCGGCAAGTGCACAGTTTATTTCTGTTGGTTCAGGCTGTCGCTTCGGTATTATGTGCGCATGTTAATTGTGGAAAAGCTTATACATGCTTTGTGTTGCCTTTATCTCATATGATGAACTATAAACTTGATGCTGTAAGATTCTTGACTTATACCACCTTCTGTAAACTGTTGATACTTGTAAATCCTATGTTTTGAATACATCATACGTTCATATATATATATATTAATTGACCTTAGTAAGTATCGAGTCGACCTCTTGTCTCTACTTCTTAAAGATTAGAGGGGATACTTACTGGGTACATGTTGTTTATGTACTCATGCTACACTTCTGTACTTAAATGTACATGATTTGAGGAAGGTGGATCCGATCATCATTCTGGTGCATATCAGTGAGCGCATCTGGGACTTCTACGGTGAGCTGCACTCCCTTCTTGCAGATCCGCAGCCGAAGAAGTCTTCCTTGTATTTTTGTTGTTTCCTTCTATCCTAATTCTGATAGTAGGATACGGTTTTATTCATGTTATGTATATTCTACTAGTTGCCCGTAGCTTGTGACACCAGGTTCTGGCACACACACAGTGGTAGACGTTATTTTGGGTTGTATAACTGTCTTTTCATTTATTTGATCCATACTGGTTTATGAATTTAATTTGGGAAAACTTCTATCATAATGGTTTATAGTGAGGGTAAATTGGGATTTAATTATTCTTCCGCGTCGGCTGGCCTGACAAATGGTGTCGGGTGCTATCACGACCTATTATGGAAAATGGGTCATGACAGGGAGGAGGAAAGGGAGTTGCGGTGTATTTTTGGCGGCCTTTGGACCATCGCCGGCGGCGGCGAACGGCGGAGGACGGAGGCTCTATGGTGTCTATGATGAGATATTTATGAGACGACGGTAGGGGGTCCTGAGAGGGTGTGGTGTCGTTTTGACACGTTTATATTAAATGGTGTGGGCTTCAGGACCGTCCGATCAAGAAACCTCGACGGTCCTGATTGCTTTTGCCTGAAACGACACCATTTTAATTATTAAGAAACTGGACCGGGTCGGGTGTTTTTGGGCTTGGACTGGGCATGGGTTGAAATGAGTATGGGGTTTATTTGGGCTGGTGAATTACTTTGAAATAACTGGTCCAATTATTAACAACCCCTTTTCAATCCTTTTAGTTCTTTTTTTTTTCATTTTCTTTTATTTGTTTTTAATTTTAAAACTAAACTAAAATTAAACCTCACAATCAATTCAAAATACCTAATTAAGCTCCAACAAGTCTAATATCAATTTAAGGAAAATTAATAAACCTAAAACTAAATTAAAATCAAATCAAACAAATCAAAGTTTCTTTATGATTTTTTGGTATTTTTGTACAAGCCTAATTACTAATTAATCCTAAAAATATGTAAAATTCAAACCTAAATGCTCATGCAATATTTTTGTATTTTATGAATTGTCATGCACACACACAAAAATACGCAATTAAATCCTAAAAATCAAATAATAAAAGAAAAATCCTAATCCTAAGAAGCCTTTAGGAATAATCCCAGCGAGGCAAAAATCATGTGCTCACAGCTGCCCCTCTTTGCTCGGAGACACGAATGGTTTTCGGGAAAAGATAAATGAGCAATCATGAGGGATTTTTGCCTGCTTGGCACTCCATGAGAAGCATTTTTGAAAAACGTCTGACCGAACCCTGCTTCAGAGGTTGCCTACATATCCTTGGCTATAAAGGAATCAGGTCAGTGTAGTTCTGGAAGTTTTGGTAGTTGGGACTACAAGGAGCTGTGATTTCACTACTATTGCTGCTGCTACTGCTTGCTGACCTCCTTATTACAACAAAAGGAAAATCAAAGCTAAGCTAGCTATGCCTATCAACTATGAGTTACAAGATTCCTATCTATAAATCTCTTGAAGCTTGATCTTGAGTTTTGACTGATGTTGTTGTGGAATCCAATCTGAATCTTGATGCTCACAAGCTGTATGTGTTGGTTCTTTCTTCAGCATTGTGTCAAACCGGGACATACGACACTTGTGATTTCAATCAAGTTTTGAGCAGTCCGCATCTCTGTTCACTTCGGCATTTTGAATTCACTTCTTTTTGTTCTTTTTTCTTTTTTTATTTATTATGGATTGTTCTTTTGGTCATCTCGAACACCTGTGCGTCCAGGTCAAACCTGCTCAGACACCAAAACAAACAAACGAACAAAATTTTCTGCCCCAGTTTTCACTAGGAAAATTTCGTGAGTTATTTGTGACAAAATCTGAACTCATTCTCTCTCTCTCTCTCTCTCTTTGTTTTTTTTTTTGTGTTTTTCATTTTCAAGAATTGTATTTATCTATGATAGAACAAATTAGGGGTTGGAGGCCCTATGTCTAAAAGGCGCAACTCAGGGATTGGAGCCCTAATGTTGGCAAAAGGTAAAAAGCTCAACTCAGGGATTGGAGCCCTAATGTTGGCAAAAGGTAAAAAGCTCAACTCAGGGATTGGAGCCCTAATGTTGGCAAATGGTAAAATGTTCAACTCAGGGATTGAAGCCTTAATGTTGGCTAAAGGGAAAAATGCTCAACTCAGGGATTGGAGCCCTAATGTTGGCTAAAGGGAAAAATGCTTAACTCAAGAATTGGAGCCCTAATGTTGGCTAAATGAAAAGCGCTCCACTTAGTGATTGGAGCCCTAATGTTGGCTAAAGGAAAAACGCTCAACTCAGAGATTGGAGCCCTAATGTTAGCTAAAGGAAAAAAATGCTCAACTTAGGGATTGGAGACCTAATGTTGGCTAAAGGAAAAACTCTCAACTCAGGTATTGGAGCCCTAATGTTGGCTAAAGGAAAAACGCTCAACTTAGGGATTGGAGCCCTAATGTTGGCTAAGGGAAAAAATGCTCAACTCAGGGATTGGAGCCCTAATGTTGGCTAAAGGGAAAAACGCTCAACTAAGGGATTGAAGCCCTAATGTTGGCTAATGGAAAAAATGCTCAACTCAGGGGTTGGAGCCCTAATATTGGCTAAAGGAAAAATGCTCAATTCAGTGTTGGAGCCCTAATGTTGGCTAAAGGGAAAACGGCTCAACTCAGGGATTGGAGCCCTAATGTTGGCTAAAGGAAAAACGCTCAACTCCGGGATTGGAGCCCTAATGTTGGCTGAAGGAAAAATGCTCAACTCAGGGAATGGAGCCCTAATATTGGCTAAAGGAAAAGCGCTCAACGCAGGGACTGGAGCCCTAATGTTGGCTAAAGGAAAAGCGCTCAACTCAGGGATTAGAGCCCTAATGTTGGCTAAGGGAAAAAATGCTCAACTCAGGGATTGGAGCTCTATTAATGGCTAAAGGGAAATATGCTCAACTCAGGGATTAGAGCCCTAATGTTGGCTAAGGAAAAAAATGCTCAACTCAGGGATTGGAGCCCCAATGTTGGCTAAAGGGAAATATGCTCAACTCAGGGATTAGAGCCCTAATGTTGGCTAACAAAGTAACAGGTCGATATTGGGAACTCTAAACTATCCTCTTTTTGGCATTTTCTTCTTTTGTCATCTTTTTTTTCTTTTTTTTAATTTTTTTTAATTTTTGATAAGATGCAGGAAAGAAATTAGAGGAAACTTCCCTTTTACATTGATTATTTACTGCAACACTGTTTCAGTACTTGTGCGTTTCTTTGCTTTTGGCTGCACCTGCTTTTTGTTCGGTCGCCTGGATTGCACCTGTTTCAATTTTCAAACAAAGAACAATTGTTAGTTTGAAACGGTGGTTGGTTTTGTGGCCTTGATTGCTTGATCCCGGTATAGCTTTTGTTGAGTCCCTCTGTTGCTTGCTGGTTCTAGAGATTATTATCTCTTTCAAACCGCATGACTCAACTTTCAGGATTTCATGATGACTTGTCCGCGTGGGGCTCTGCCCTTTCACTTTACTTTAATCTTAGAAACTTTGTCCTTGGATTTATTTCCTCTTCCATATCTTTGCTTTGAAAGCATCAATAGTCATGGCCAGTCGGGATTGGCTTGATGCGCCTGCTGAGGCTGGGTACTTTCTTTAGCTTTTGCTAGGCAAAGCCCTATAAAATCAGTCCTGCTACCTTTTCTTGGTACTAGTTTTGGAAACAGAGTTAAACTAAAAGGGAAGCAAGGAAAAGTAAGCAAAAGGCAAGAAGATGAGTTTAAAGAGAAGCGTCCCTTTCGGGGAAAAGAAGGACTTATCTGGGGAGTGCATGCCGGCTTCAAATAGACATGACATGCTTCGTGGACTGGATGCCTGACCCGTACAAACTTTCCCAACTTCTCGTAAACTCATTGACCCGTACTTCAAAACTAGGGAACCTTGCCAGGACTCTTTTTGTGGTGGGAGATGTCTTGTTTTCGGCCGACGGCGCCCTTTGAGGGTTTTCACCAATCGGCCTCTCTTATTTCTCTTCTCACCATCGCCCGATAGTGCTCTTTACAAGTTTTCACTGAACAGACTCTCTCATTTTCAATTTCTCTACCCACTGTCGCCTTATGGTACCCGTAGATTTTCATCGATAAGATTCTTTCATTTTATTTCTCTCAATCCGGATTGCATAAGATTCCAACAATGATGTTTTTCAATTCCCACGCCTTTGACAATTGATCGAAAGGACTTGGACTTTTTTGATAGAATAACAACTTTGGTACCGTTTTGGTGGGCTCATGACCAAGCTATTATATCATCTGCCCCAGTTTCACTTTTTGGGGGAATTGGGATTTTTGTTTTGGTGTGACTGAACCCCAGAGAGAGGCTGCCTACGTATCCTTTCGAAATCAAGTCAGACGTAGTTCAGGAAGTTTTGCTTTGTTGTTTTTGTTTTTTGTTTTTATTTTCTTCTTTCTTTTTCTTCATCATGTTTCATTTTTTTTCATTTTTTCTTTTCTTTTTCAATCTTCTTTTTTTTCTTTTTTTTTCTTTTTTTTTCTTTCTTTTTGATAGTACTTCTGGGTTCCGACGAGGGTAAATAAAGAAGAGTATCTGGCTCAAAAGGTTTGTGAAAGATTTGATAGTGTTTGGGTAGCGGGAAAGAAAGCCTTCGTCATCTCAGTTGCACAAAAGTTATCACCGCAGAAACCCTAGACATAGGGCCTTTTCACTGTATCCGCGTTGACTGCTGCCTCGGGATCATTTCCTTCGATGTCATCCATATATAATGCTCCTCTCGGCAATATATTTCTGATAATGTACGGACCCTTCCAATTAGGAGCAAATTTTCCTTTAGCTTCCTGATGATGAGGAAGAATGCGTCTTAACACGAGTTGTCCCACTTCGAAATTCCTGGGCCGTGCTTTCTTGTTATAAGCACAGGCTATTCTTTGTTGGTACAGTTGCCCGTGATAGATCGCGACCATCCATTTTTCGTCAATTAAAGACAACTGTCCAGATGAGTCTTGACTCATTCACTATCCTCAATCTCTTCTTCAACGATTATCCAGAGCGAAGAGATTTCTACCTCTGCGGGAATAACAGCCTCAGTTCCATAGACCAAAAGGTATGGTGTAGCTCATACTGATGTGCACACTGTGGTGCGATATCCAAGTAATGCAAAAAGCAGCTTTTCATGCCATTGTCTGGAGCTCTGAATCATCATTTTCAAAATCTTCTTGATGTTCTTGTTTGCTGCTTGAACGGTACCATTGGCTTTGGGCCGGTAGGGAGTGGAGTTTCTATGCGTTATTTAGAATTGTTCGCATACTTCTTCCATCAAACGACTATTCAAGTTGGAAGCATTATCAGTGATGATGGTTGAAGGAATGCCAAACCGGCAGATAAGATTAGAGAGTACAAAATCTACCATGGCTTTCTTGGTGACTGACTTGAGAGTGATGGCTTCAACCCACTTCGTGAAGTAGTCAATGGCAACCAATATGAATCTATGTCCATTTGAGGCCTTTGGCTTGATTGGCCCAAGGATGCCCATGCCCCAGGCAACGAATGGCCAAGGTGTTGACATGGGATGCATTTTTGTTTTAGGCGCATGAATCAAATCACCGTGCTCCTGACACTGATGGCATTTCCGAAAAAAACTTAAGTAGTCCTTTTCCATGGTTATCCAGTAATACCCTGCTCGAAGGATCTTCTTTGCCAAGACATAACCATTTATGTGAGGTCCGCACACTCCTGCGTGCACTTCATGCATAATTCTTCCGGCCTCATCGACGTCAACACATCTTAACAGGTTGAGATCCGGGGTCCTTTTGTACAAAACATCACCACTTAAAACAAACAAATTGCATGCCGTCTAATGGTTATCTTTTGATCTCCAGTAGCTTGTTCGGGGTATTCTTGCATTTTTAGAAAACTTTTGATGTCATGATACCACAGCTGGGTGGTTGGTTCTGCCACAATAACCATGCCTTTCCTTGATTTGGATCTCCAAGGGATCAATATGGGCATTTCCTGGGTAAGGCAGCATCGAAGCTACAGTGGTGAGTGCATCAACTAGTTCATTGTGACACCGTGGGATGTACCTGAATTCTATTAGCTTGAACCGCTTGCTGAGATCCTCCACATGTTGGCGATAAGGAATAATCTTAACATCTCGGGTTTCCCATTCTCCTTGGGCTTGCCGGATAATCAGATCTGAGTTCCCCATAATCAACAACTCATTGACGTCCTGGTCAATCGCCATGTTCATACCTATGATGCAAGCTTCATACTCAGTGGTATTGTTTGTGCAGAAAAATCAAAGCCTGGTCGTGGCCGGATAGTGCTGACCAGTGGGTGAGATCAAGATTGCCCCAATCCCTACAACTTTGGCGTTCACTGCTCCATCAAAAAACATTTTCCAAGCATGGTGTGCCTTCAGAGATTGCTTCTATTGAATTTACCTCTTCATATGGGAAGTAAGTGCTCAACGGTTGGTATTCCTCGTCAACCGGGTTTTCAGCCAAATGATCTGCCAACGCCTGGGCTTTCATCGCCATGGGAGTGATATAGACTATGTCATATTCAGTGAGCAGAATCTGCCACTTTGCTAATCTCCCTGTGGGCATCGGTTTCTGGAATATGTACTTCAAAGGATCCAACTTGGTTATGAGGTAGGTGGTGTGAGCTTGAAGATAGTGTCTCAGCTTCTGAGTGACCCAAGTCAACGCATAGCAGGTTCTCTCTAACAGAGTATATTTAGCTTCATAACTGGTGAACTTCTTGCTCAAGTCGTAGATTGCCTGTTATTTCTTCCAGTTACATCGTGTTGCCCGAGGACATAGCCAAAAGAATTTTCCAAGACCGTCAGCTATAAGAAAAGAGGTCTCCCTGACTCTGGTGGGACCAAGACTGGCGGATTTGACATATATTCTTTGATCTTATCGAAAGCTTCTTGACATTCACCTGTCCATTTGACTGCTGCATCTTTCTTTAGTAACTTGAATATGGGCTCACATGTGGATGTCAACTGAGCAATGAACCGGCTGATATAGTTTAATCTGCACAACAAGCTCATCACATCTTTCTTAGTCCTCGGAGGAGGCAGATCCCCGATAGACTTTATCTTTGTTGGGTCTAACTCTATACCTCTCATGCTGACTATGAAACCCAAAAGTTTGTTCGATGGGACCCTAAATACAAATTTAGCCGGGTTCAGCTTCAGATCATACTTGCGCAACCGCTCGAAGAATTTTCTCAAATCTCGGACGTATCATCCTGAGTTCGGGACTTGATGATTATATCGTCCACATATACTTTTATCTCCTGATGCATCATATCATGGAAGATAGCAGTCATGGCCCTCATATAGGTTGCTCCAGCATTTTTCAAACCAAATGGCATGACTCTATAGCAATATGTACCCTGGGGTGTGGTGAAGGCCGTTTTCTCTACGTCTTCTTCATCCATCAACACCTGGTGATATCCTGCGTAACAATCCACGAAAGACTGTATCTCATGCTTGGCGCATTTATCAACAAGGATGTGGATGTTGGGCACAGGGAAATTGTCCTTGGGACTTGCCCTGTTCAAATCTCTGTAATCCACACACACCTGGGTCTTTCCATCTTTCTTTGGAACTGGGACTACATTGGCCAACCATGTAGTGTACCGAACCACTCGGATTACCCCTGCTTTCAGTTGTTTTGTGATTTCTTCTTTGATCTTATCACTGATGTCAGTTTTAAACTTTCTCTGCTTTTGCTTGACTGGTGGGCAATCGGGGTAAATTGGCAACTTATAAACCACTATATCAACACTCAGCCCTGGCATGTCGTCATACGACCAAGCAAACACATCTTTAAACTCAAACAGGAGTTGAATTATTACATCTCGGGTTTTCTTATCCGTGTGAATGCTTATTTTGGTTTCCCGAATTTCTTCAGAAGTTCCCAAGTTAACCGGCTCAGTATCATTCAAGTTTGGCTTAGGTTTGTTCTCAAATTGTTCTAGTTCTCGATTTATTTCCCTAAAAGCCTTTTCTTCATCATATTCCAGTTCTTGGTTCATTATTTCACAATTAGACAGCGTGTTTTGGTCTGGGCATGAAGTCCGCAAGTATGTCATGTTATTTAAAGCCGAATTATTAGAACTGAAAATAAGAAATGAAAATGAAAAACAACAAAAATTAGAAAGAATAAAGAGAAAATGAACGATTAAATATTGATTTCATTTCTTGGAATTTGGAAGATAACAGGGTTTACATTAGGAAATTTAAAGACAAAAACTAAAGGAAACATCCGAGTTACACCTTGGAATAACTCGGAATGAAGAAAAAGTAGCAGGACAGGTCTACCAGGACTCCCGCCTGATCGAAAATGGCGTAGCCTTCCAATTTTGAAGCTTGGAGCTTGGTCCCATGTATAACACCTCAGCGGTGCTAGTGCCCTCTCTCGGCTGAACCATATGGGTTTCGTCGAGTTCTTTTCTTATTGCCCCACATATTTTCTCAATTTCTTCGGCCGTGAAAATCTCATCATCTTCCTCTTCACTGTACTTCGTCTTGACAAAGGTTTCATACAAATGTGGCAGTGGTTGTGGCAAGACCCATGCCACTTTTCTCTCATCTGCCCACTTTATATCATCTAAGGTAGGGTGGAAACCTATCCCGAAGAACTTCTCAGCTATAGGCAGGGTCACATGTTCCAATATTTCTTGCAGAGCTTTTCCAAGGCCCTTCCCTGGCTTGAAACCATGTCTGATCATTTCCTTGGCTACCATAATCGAGGCATTGGATAGGAAGGGTTGAGGACAAGGAGTTTCTTCTTCATGTTGATCGGCCACCACAACTTTGAATGCTTCGTAGACTATGTGCTCACCACCTTCCCTCGCTTCTAGGCATGGGACAGATGGGTCCCGATAGATTGACTGTTCATCTTCTCCATGCACCACAATTTCCTGATCCTCATATTCATATTTCACCATTTGGTGGAGGGTAGAAGGTACAGCTCATGCGGCATGGATCCAAGGCCTTCCTAGAATAAAATTATAAGACGTGTCCATGTCTAGCACTTGAAATTTCACCTCGAAATCCACCGGGCCGATAGTCAAGATTAGGTCAGTTTCTCCAATGGTATCTCTTTTGATGCCATCAAAGGCTCTCACACAGACGTTGTTGGGACGGATCCTTCCAGTCCCGATTTCCATACGCTGCAGTGTGGAGAGTGGGCAAATGTCTATCCCCGAACCTTTGTATATCATGACTCGTGTTACATAATATCCCTCAGATATTGTTGTGAGCATCTCCTTCAGGAGGCAAGTCATTTTTGCTGAATGAAATCTGATTGACAACAAAGAATCTTTTTGCCATTCTTTCTAGCTGTTCTACCGAAGTCTCAGCTGGCACGTATGCTTCATTCAAGGTCTTCATTAAAACCTTTTGGTGCTTAGGGGATTTTATTAGCAATGACAGCAATGACACCTGTTCAGGATATTTGTTCAATTGATTGACCACCTCATAGTCGGCCATCTTCATCTTCTGAAAGAAAGCTTCTGCTTCCTCAGCACTTACAAGCTTATTAGATGGAAAATGCTTTCAAGTGGCATTGTTTACTTCTTCTATGTTTGAGTATTTCTCAATAGGGGGATTTTCTGGAAGCTCTCCCAAGATCTCTTTACCCTTATACGTAACCACCGTCTGATGATAATTCCATCGCACCGCAGCAGGATTCGTCATAAGCTTCTATGGTGCGTGTCCAACAACCACAGGCTCATTCAGCCTTGATGGGTTGATCGTCACCCGCACCACATAGGATCCCTTGGGTACGTACACTTGTGTTCCCTTTTTCAATTCAAATATCTTTGGAGGGCTCACAATCAACTGCGTTTATTGCTGGCCTTGTGGGACATAGAGAATTCCATTTTTTGGAGGTATTGCCTCTATTTTTGTTTCGGCTTTCTTTTCTGGTTCTGTATGGTGATTTTATTCTTCTCTTCCCTTTTATCTTGCTTCAGGGCGACCTTTGGCTTTCTTTCCGCATCGGTGATAGCAATTATGGATTTTAATGCTGGATAAAATTCTCTGTCTTCACAAATCATTCCAATCACTGGCCAGTTGTTGTGGTCTTGCAGTGGATTATTAGCTACGTTTGGGACATCCTCATCCCTCAGCACAATTTTTCCTTGCTCTATTAAATTTTCCACTGCTCTTTTCAGTGTCCAACAGTCATTTGTATCATGGCCTTCTACCCCTGAATAATAAGCACACCGGACACCGGCTCTGAAGGCAGGCGATGCTGGATTTTGCCTTGTGTGGGGGACCGACTGCAGTAGACCCATTTGGATAATTTTTGGGAATAGATTAGAGTAAGATTCACCAATTGGGGTAAAATTGTGTCTCTTGGGTGGCTCACGGGGAGGAAAGTTGTTTTGCGGAGGCCGAGGATTATAGTGGTTTTGGTGGGGAGGCTGATTTCTTGGGAATAGAGCTTGATTTCTATTGGCATGTGGCTGCGACCGGGAAAATGGTTAAGCGTTCATGACCGCATACGGTTGAGGAGCATAAGCCATGTTGTGGTGAGGGTAGTAATGTCGAGGGGTTCTTTCGGAAAACAAGGGTCTAGGAGCGCGGTGTCTTCTTGCCCCTGATGCTGCCATAGACGTTTCTTCTTTCTTCTTACCCTTGGCCATTCCTCCAGACCCTCCTTGAATGGCTTGGGAGGTTTCTCTAATGGCTGACTGGCTCAAAATTCTGCCTGTTTTTAGACCATTCTCTACCATCTCATCGATCTTAATCACTTCCGCGAATGGTTTGCCTATAGCTAACATCATGGTCTGGAAGTAATCAGCTTCCTGGGCCTGAAGAAATACAGTGACCATTTCCACTTCATCCATTGGAGGTTTCACCCTCGATGCTTGCTCATGCCACTTAATTGCATATTGCCGAAAACTTTCTGAGGATTTCTTCTTCAGATTCACCAACGAGTTCCTGTCTGGCGCAATGTCTATGTTGTACTAGACTTGTCGAACAAAATTTCTGGCAAGATCATCCCAAATGTGCCATCGAGATATGGTTTTTAGGGTCTGTTCTAGGCTCCTCATCCTTTTTGCCGTCTCATCCTTTTCGGGAGCTTTAGGAGTTTTATCTTGTCTGGGTGTGAACTCAAATGGGGGTGGCTGAGAGTAAGTGTATGTGGGGTATTGAGGAGGCTCCCCTTGAAAAATAGGATTTTGGAAAGTGAAGGCCGAAGGATCAAAAACGGGCCTGGGCAGCGAAGGATGTGTTGTGGCAGAGCATGGAGAAGCGGTAAGGATATTAGGAGCTACTCCCGATGTGAACACCTGGGGACGGACCTCAGAATGTGTTCCTATAAAGTGAGCGGATATGGTGGGTTGTCCCAATGGGGTATTTGGATGACTGATGGGAATGTTAGAAGTACCCCCGGATCTAGGGAACAATTCAGGAAAGCCGGGGATAGCACTTGGAGGCTCCCTTCCATTAGTCCATGTATCCCACATATCCATAACCCGCAGACGTAAGATTCGGTTTTCTTCGGCTGCTGCAGACTCGGAGGCCGGGATCCTCGAGATGGGGTTGTCTTTAATGATGAGAACTGCTGGCAAAGTCATTTCAGACGATATTTCTATGCTCCCTTTTGATCTGGTAAAATACTGGTGTGATGCCAGTTTACAAAAAACCAACCACCATTTCTATAAACCTAAGCTAGAAATTGACAGCAACAAATGGTTAGTTTGAGACAAGTAACAGATAGGTAGCTGCACATTGGGGTGTGATGCACCTATACAGTTAAATGGGTGTCTACATGTTTGCAACGATTGCATGCGTCATCCCGGCTTTTCCTTGTTCTTTCCTATTTTCTTCTTTGATTTTCTTTTTCCTTGCCTTTTCTTTACTTTTCTGGTTTTTCTCTCATTTTTATTTACTCTCCCCTTTTATTTTCTTTCATTCTTTCCTTTGCATCTGCCATGGTTTCTTTCTCTCGGTTTTCTTATTTTCTCTCTTTTGTGTTTCTTTTTCACACTTGTTTTTTTATTTTTTATTTCCTTCCCTCCCTTTTTTCCTTTTGTCTTAGGGTTACGGTCGAATCTTATGGAGATTGCCTACGTATCATGACCCGCATGAATCAGACCAAGCGTAGTTCTTGAAGAACAAATGCGAAAAGTAATGAAACAATTTTGGGAATTTTCAATTTTTCATTAATAAAACTTCGATTACAAAAGGTGTTAGACTACTTGTTTTCTTGGAAAAGGAAACTACAAATGGACTCAAAATAAAACAAAATACAGACTCGATGTTTGAAAAATGAAGAATACATTAAAACTTCAATTACTGGGGCCCGCGGGGCGTCATTCAGCCTCGCCGCGGGTCTATGTGCGAGACCCCCTTGTAGTTGCTCCAAATCATTCATAACTCGGCGGACGAAAGTCATCACTGTAGCATAGAAAGTGGTGCAATTCATGTTTTCGCATACTTGGCACTTTATGGTAATATAGTCCGTGATGGCTCTGATTCTTTCATAATTCTGCCCTTTTCCTGAAGTAGTCGGCCTATTTGCTGGTTTCGGGCTTCTAGCACTTGGGAGTCACGGAGGTGGTGGTCTTGTAACTGATGTATTTCTCTCTCCATTTTGGCCATCAGCCTATAGCAATGCTCCCTCTCAGCTTTGAAATCTTTAGCTTGCTTAGCTGCCTCGTCCTCAAGGGTAGTCACTTTTCTTCTCAGATTAGTAATATCCCTTCATAAGTTCTTTTCATTTGTTGCACAAATTGGGCCCGTTCTTTTGCTTTCTTTTCCCATTGTGCCCGAATTTTTGCTATATTCTCTTCAAATTTTTCCAAGTCTTTTTGGCACTCAAGGACCTTCTTTTTTAGTTAGTTTATCAACCTTTCATCAGCCCGACTTCTTTCTTGGTTGTTGGCAGCTATTTTCATTTGTCGGATCTGAGCCTTAGGAGCCTCATTTTATTGGGTCAGTTTCTTCTTGTCACCTTCATCGGCTGTAGATTGCAAGTTGTTTTCAAACTGAAGATCCCGGACCTGTTTTTCCAGCTCTCCTATTCTGGCCCTATATTTCCTTTCCTTGGCTAACCAATCCCATTGCACCTGGGCCCCGTCAGTAAATTGTTGGACATGTGGCCTCTTCGCGGGTCTCTCAGGAATTTGGAATCTTTTGCCAAACCAAATCAAATATTCAGGGTCCACTTCGCCTCTAGCTCGATCCCGCACTATGGTCTTAGGCTCAAGAAACCTACACTCATTCCATATTTGGCGGATTTTTCCTTCTGGAAACGCAGCTTTTGGGCCTAGTTCGATGACTTGTTTACTCAGATCTTCATTACCGTGGACGGTTTGAGATATTCCCAATTGGCGCAAGACCCTGTAGGGAGCATAGGGTTTGATGCTCCGGATGTCCATCAAGAGAATATAAGGTACTTCAGCTGATGTGTATACTGCCTTAGTAACGAGAAATCATCTGAAAGCTCACTCAATTTTGTCAGCGGTCAAAGATCTAAAACATGATAGCCAAGCCTCGGTACCCTCAGGGAATTCAATACCTGTTACCTGGGTTTTAAATTCTTTAATGCAGCTCAACCCGGTCAAACCGTAGTTCATGTACCCAGTACGGTGACAGAGGTGCTCTTGTATCCATAGCTGTAGCAACAGATTGCAACCCTGGAAAAACTTTCCCCCTTCTCGGCATATAGTCAGGGCTCGATAAATTTCAGACACGATCGGTGGAACCACTATGCTGTTTACTTTTTTGATTGCAACATCTAGCATTCCTACAAGGCCAATCTCTATATGACCATCTTTTTAGGGACAGACCACAACTCCCAAGAAGGCTACCATGAAAGCCAAACCCCGCCTTGCTTCCCACTTATCCTTGTTTCCAGCATGGGTTAAACCAGTGTTGGGCTCTTCAAAACCTTGGGGGTTACAATATCGATAATACAAGAAATGGAGTGTGCGAGTCGGGTCCCAAAAAGGTGTCAATGCTTCAATGATATCTGGCCTTGGCTTGATGTTCAATAATCCGACGAGGCCGCCCAGAATTTTTACCACTATTTCTCTGCTACCCTTTCCTAGGTCATTTCACCACATGTGGAGCTTCAAGGGGATCTCTTTAAGGACCGTGAAGGGTTCAATTTCAATCGTGCTTATACTGCACATTTATGAAGGTGATTTAATGACTTATTTTGACTTAAAAGAAAAAGTGACTATTTTTCAACAATTTTATTTAAGAAAAACAATGACCTAGTTTTGCGGATACGACCTTTTAGAACTTTGGGGAAGAAGATTTTAAGGCTGTGCCGCTAACCATTAAAAATGACTCAAGATGGTTGTTCTTGCAAAAATAGCCTTCCGACATCCTTTTTGGGACATTCGCCTTATTTTAAACAAGAATGGCATCACCCGACTTATTTGTGACAAAAAGTAAAATTATTGGCATTTTTTGGGCTATTTTTACAAAAGGGAAGTTGGACCCGATGAGGGTTGTCTACGTATCTCACATCCGATGATAATCAAACTAGCGTAGTTCGGGCAGATTTTACAAAACCAACTATTTTGAAAACAAAAATCTTTTTTGTTTTTTTGTTTTTGTTTTTATCAAAAAATCTGGCAGAGTTTCAGTACTATTTGGGCATTGGTTTTTTTCAAAACAAGTGGTTCCCCTCACTTAGTCCTAATACTGCTATTTTCAGTTCAATTCTCTCCCATTATGTACAAGCCGATTAACATGCAAAGCCAGGCAAATAAATNATGAGCGGACAACTCGATCCGGGGGGGGGGGGGAGCATACCGGGGATACAGAAGCTCCGTCGGCTTAGCAACTACAAACGGAAGAGAAGTCACACGAAGTGCACCCTTCTCCATGATGTAGAAGACTCAAAGAGAGGAAGGGTTTCGCAGCAGTTTATATATACAGTTCACCAAATATCAAAGCGGTAAAGCATTTATCACATTTAGCATGAAGCATGTAGGAAAATCAGATAAAGCTAAATATAGCAATTATTCTAAGCTCGAATTCTTGAACCCTGAACCGATGTTCTGGGTTCGTTTCCCCACCAGAGTCGCCAGAGCTGTCACACCTCCTTTTTACACACCTACCCCGAGGGATAGTGTATAAGGAAGTTTTTCCAATTTAAGTGACATTATTCGAATTGGGATTATTTAATGATCAGAGTCGCCACTTGGGATAGGTTTGGCTTTTGGAGTCCCAAGTCACCGGTTTTTCTTGAATCCCAAATCGAGAAAATTTTTGACTTTCCAAATGAAGTCTGCGAACCAGAAATTCTGACTAAGGAATTCTGTTGACCCGGGGGAAGGTGTTAGGCACCCCTGGATCTCGTGGTTCTAGCACGGTCGCTTAAATTATTATAAATGGCCTAATATTTAATTTTAAAATATGTTTATTCTACAGTGCAATTTTAAAATTATTTACCGCTTTTAGTTAGTTTTTAGGAAATTGAAAGTCGTTTAAAACGTGTTTTTGGATCATGTCACATGAAATGCACCCGGATCCGAAACACATTTTATTCAACATTTTGGGATTTGGATTTGGGTCACCCAAATTTAGGAAGTAAAATTGTTAAAGAACGCGCCTAAAACGACTAACGCATTATTAACTTTGCGGGAGGCCATAAAAATTTGCTAAGTGGCGCGTCCCGAGTTCTAAGGATTTTAAAAATATAATAAATGAGGGCCACGCAATTTGTGAATTTCGTTTGGTGCGGCGCACCTCAATTTATTTTTTAAAGGGCACCCTAAAGATGAACTAATATTATCTATTAAGGATTGTCTCTACAAAACCTAATTAATTAGCATTATTAATTAACTACTATTAAAAGTATTCAAGAGGATCCGGGCCTCAAGATCAAGTCCAAACTCAAACAAGGGGACTTCCATTACATGAAAACCCCTTAATTTAAGTTTTCTACTTAACTTGAAAGGCCCAAAGTCTATGATTTAATCTTTAAAATCATCAAATCCAATTATAAATCAGGGGCTCCAGCATATTGGGCTAAAACCAGCCCACGGAAAAGGAAATTATCTCAGCCTTGCTCCCGTAAGTTGTCCGAAATTCAGACCTCAGTACTAGCCTAAATCGGAGGCAAGCTTAGCAATTGGGACTCAAAATCGAGTCCTTAACAGCCCAACACCTATCGAAGTGAATTGACTAAAAGGGCTGTAACACTTGGGCTCGAAACAGGCCCAAATCAGAAAGAAAAATGTCTAAATTGGACGTGAGGCACATCAGGAAATCAAGTTCAACCCAATCATGTTCAATCTAAAATAGATACATTGACCACTGATTTTAAATTAGTAAATCTCTTAAGCTAAAATGAACGTCAGGAAGAAATTTCAGGAATGAAAACTCAATCATGGATTATGATTTAACTACGAACCAGTTTGGACATTTATTAGTCAACGTATTAGCCATTTTTACTACTTTCTAATGACGTAATATATCTTATAACACTTGAACTTTAATATGAAATTCACTAAGAACAATAAAAGCACTTAAAAACCTTCAGTTTTGAGTTTTATTGAACTATGAATTCATTAATAGCTCCTCGACAACATTCACACCTCACAACTACTCTGATGTGGATTATAGAGGTGAGTAACCCAGTGAACACGAGTTCCAAGTCACCCATTAATTGTAGGGAATCAAACTATACCAGAATTAAACTAATGAAACGAAAATAAAATAATATGCAGGCAACTCCAGTTTGAACAGTCCCGTTATCATAATACTAGAAGATTTAAATCATTTGACTCTAATGCTTAAACAAATTCCCATGATAATAACGGGGGCAAGGTGTTATTTCTTCAACAATTCAGTCACACATCTTCAACAATTCAGTCACACATCTGCTGATTCAGCTCTTCATACATCATTAAAGGTAGAAGAATACCTGGAAATTGAAGCAAAGTAAGATGAAGGAAAAGTCAGCAAAAATAATCAACAGTCAACAGTAGCTTTGAGTTATTTTTAACCCAGAAATGATACCAAGCAACCCAGGACTTAGTTTCAGATGAACAAACATCAGTAAACAACCCAAAACCAGCTTGAATAAACCCAAGTAAACTAAGAAATGACTCCAGGAACTTCTGAAAACCTCAACTACCTAAAATTCAATGGAATAGTGATTTTTGTAGTTTTGGTCGCCTGATTTTCAGTATCGTTTCAGTGTTTGGATTTCAGATCTTACTAGGCTTCTCAAATTTTTTTTTTGAATTTTTGAATTTCAGATCTCTCTAAGCTCTAGATTTTGAATTTTAAATTTTTCAGATTTTGGGATCTCTCTAGAACCTCTAAAACTTTTGAATTTTTGAATTTCAGATTTGTAGCTCTCTCCAACTTTTTTAAAATTTTTATTGCAAGGCAAGGGACTGCCCTTTTTATAGGCAACGACTAGGGTAACTTTCAGATTTTCTTTTACACCGTTAGTCCCTCGTTTAATTTCAATTTTTAACTAATTAGTCCCTCAATTCATGCCTTGTTGCTCAAGTTATACTACCAAGTTCCTAAATTTCAAATTAGAACCCCCTTCTAGAAGGTTCTAGGGGGTTCTATTTTTAGTTACTGCAGGATTCTCTTAATTGAACTACCTATACTACCCCTACATTAGTTCTTAAATTACCCACCTAGGTTAACTAACCCCAGCTCTCTTAACTTGGTCAAAATGACCATAGTTAATTAACAAAATGCAGGAAAATATTCAGCTATAACCAAACAAAGTCCAATTATCAAAACCCCCTAAAATCAATCTACCAAAATCCATCTAGACCTGATTAAAACTTGAATTAATTTTGATTATAACCTAAGACTAATTTTATTATTAAACTAGTAAAACAATAGAAGCACAATAAAAAACAAACAATTAAAACTAAAATTAAAATGTGAAATAATCAAATAAACGAAGACAAAGCAAAAATTGATATCATGTAACAACAGTAGCAAATATGGAATCGTGACCAAAATCAAGCAAACAATCAAGCCAAATAACAAGAACAAAATCAAAACTATATGAATGTAATCAAAATAAATCAAAACCCTAACTCAAACACAAAAAATAAAAACAAAATAATACAAGAAATACTAGGTTAGAAAAAAAGATGAACAGAAAAGCAAAGAGATAGAGAAATACCTAATGGGCTCTGAACGGACTTGAGTACACTTACAGAAAACCTTCGATTATTTGACCATATTAGTCCTTAATCCTGTGTTTTCATGTGAAAACACATGACTAAGGTTCAATATAGCCTAACAATCCTCACAGACTCGTTGAAACTGAAATCGTAAAATTAGGGATTCTTTCTGATCCATCATTCGAGCCACTGGAGGAAGATTTGAGGGAAAACAATTGGGAATCTGGGATGAGGGGGTCATGTTGGTCCAGGGGTGTGAATTTTGTGGGGGTTTGAGGCGGCGCCGCCGTGTACGGCAGAGACGGCGGCTAGGGTTTTGCATATTTGAAGGGATTGGGTAGGATTTGAGAAAAACTAAAGGCGGATATGGAAAGGGGAGGAGGAAAGGGAGATGCGGTGTATTTTTGGTAGCCTTTGGTCCATCGCCGCCGGCGGAGGCGATTTCCGGCTGGCAGGTGGCGGCGGGCGGCGGGCGGCGGAGGATAACGGCTCTAAGGTGTCTCTGATGAGAGATTTGAGAGACGAGGGTAGGGGGTCCTGAGGTGGGGTGGTGTCGTTTGGAAACTTTTATATTAAATGGTGTGGGCTTCAGGACCGTCCGATCAAGAAACCTCGACGGTCCTGATTGCTTTGGCCTGAATCGACACCGTTTTAATTACTAAGAAACTGGACCGGGTGGGGTGTTTTTGGGCTTGGACTGGGCATGGGTTGAAACGAGTATAGGGTTTATTTTGGATGGTGAATTGCTTTGATATAACTGGCCCAATTATTAACAGCCCCTTTTCAATCCTTTTAGTTCTTTTTTTTAATTTTCTTTTATTTGTTTTTAATTTTAAATTCAAATAAAATTAAACCTCATAATTAATTAAAAATACCTAATTAAGCTACAATTAGCCTAATATCAATTTAAAAGAAATTAATAAACCTAAAACTAAAATTAAAATCAAACCAAACAAATCAAAGTTTCTTTATGATTTTTTGGTATTTTTGTACAAGCCTAATTACTAATTAATCCTAAAAATATGTAAAATTCAATCCTAAATGCTCATGCAATATTTTTGTATTTTTTATGAATTGTCATGCACACACACAAAAATACGCAATTAAATCCTAAAAATAAAAAAATAACAGAAAAATCCTAATTCTAAGAAGCCTTTAGGAATAATCCAAGCGAGGCAAAAATCACGTGCTCACAATGATTATATTTAAAGCTCAATGGAATGAAGTTCAAATTAATGGAAAACAGAATTAGCCATGATGATATATTTTATTTTTTGTTTTTTCTTTTTAATACCGTTAGAGTGTTGGTGGCATATATTTGATCTCTTACTTTAGTTTCGTTGCATGTGCTTGTTGATACCATTTTTATGTTATAAACGGTGTTCATCTTATTTTAGCTTCTTTTTGTCCACATTAGTTAGGTGTGTTTATAGTGATATAATTTTCGTGGAATCCATCAAATTTTCTTATTGGTGTAGTCGATAACTGAATCGATAAGCCCCAAAGATTGGTAAATCAAAATAAATAAAATCAATTTTTTTTAAACGATAACGATAAGAATATGTACAAATCGATAATCGATAAGGGTCAAAATCGAATCGATAAACCGAATGCCCACCCCTATCCGGAACCATTAATAGATTAACGCTTCCTCGTATAAAAACTTTTCACTTAACTCACTTCAGGAGAACCATAGCAACACACCGGTGAATTCTCATAACCGTAGAGTATGTAAATCTCTAATTAGTTGTCTAAGCCACCATAGCCCTTCGGGAATCTGCCTATACATAACATGCCATATTAGTAGAATACTTCTGAATAACAATAATCAGGGCGGCCGACAGGCCTCACATGCACCGCCACAAATCACTTGCATAATTTGCTGAAGGAACTGATTACTACCACCAATATGCCAATTCAACTATGGCTAACCAGTCTATCTTTTTCCAATTTATCCTTGATTGCCTTAGAAATAATAACTCCATTCAACACATAACACACTCCATCCACACTCACTGTGAGTGACGATGAATCACGCGACCATGCTGTCTCAAATCCCACGAACCATTTCATACCTCCCTCGACGAAGCATCCGACAGAATCACTTCACCGAAAGCCGCACTTATACAAGGCATAAATCCTAAATCGTTCCCCAAGTCTGAGCATTAGCCAATAAGGCCAATGCCTAGCACACCTTTAACAATCTCTTTGCTCAAATTATCACTTGTGTTCTTTTCCAGTTACTGAATTATCCCATCAATATGCTAATAACCAGAAACCTCACAAGTAGTTAACCATGCAACCCAACCTAGGCGGTGGGACTCTCCTACTTATCCTGAAGCCACTATTACACAACTCTGGAATTTACCGGGATTCTTTATCTCATATTGACATAACCTTCCGCCATCAACCGCCAACATTCTAGGAATCTTTTTTTGTAAAACCCCCATTTTATACTTTGAATCATCAACTATTTTTGCACGGCCGCTCTCTTTGTTGTATGACCGATAGAATTCTTCCTAGAAGCTTCACCAACCAAGCGACCGCCGATCTGCTCACTAGAGATAACCCACTTGTGGAATTCACGTATCGACGTCTCCCAATACTACTGCACGGGGTACAATCTGTTAATACCCAATTTTTCCATACCTATTTTTATACTCAAAATAGCATGTACATGCATATATAAGTATGCCCAAGAATTTTGACATTTTTTTCTAAATTTTTTAAAAGCTTTTTAAAATCATTTTATTATTTGTTTTAGCAGTACAAATCTAATAATTATTCCCAAAACCATCATTTTTGTGAGTAATTTATTTCCATCTTCATATTTACGCCACAATATAATTAAGCTGATTTTAGCATATTTTTACAAAATTATTTGATGATTTTAAAGCTAAATTGCATAAAATTGCAATTATAGCCTATATAACGATTAATAGCGTTTTACAATTATAAAATTATTCCCAGTATTTTTAGATTAATATTTATATATTATTAATTAGTTCTGTGCTTTTAATTTTCTTTTAAGATCAATTTTACTATTTTTATAAAATAAAAAGAGAAAACTGGCTATTTAACATTTAGCCTCATTTTATTACAATCATAGCATATTCATATTTCAATTTTAACCTGCAATTTACCCAATCCTAACCCTCAATTGGACCAGCCCATTTTTGTTTTAACCTGGCCCTGATCCAACCCAAACGACACACCCGATTCCTATTATTGATCTAAGCCGTTGATCATTTTGATCAACGGCCATAAGCCACCCTTGCCTTTTTAACTCCAAAAGACTAGCCTAATCTCTCATTTCCCACCTAATAGCCGCCCTTGAATCCCCTTCCTCTCCTATTCTCTCTGCAAACCCTAGTCGCCGCCACCCAATAAACCCTAATTCCCTTTGATTTTCATCGGAATCCATGGCTTCTCAGGCCATGGAAACCTCATACACACCTCCTATTGCTCCTATGTGCCTGATACACAAAGGTTTGAGGCTATACTTCAAAGGTCTACACCCATACCTATCCCAACTTGAGGTTTCCGGCCATCTCCGGCCTGGCTCCGGCATATCTTAGCCTCCTGAGCCTGTTTCCAGCCTCACCCGACTTAGATCGTACCTTTTCCAAGCCTTTCTTATTCTAGGGTTCATCTAAAACCCTAGCTGTTCGAGGTTTTTCTTTGATTCTCTTTAGATCTGTGTGTGTTCATGTTCTATTTTTGAGTTCTCAAAAGATTTCCACAACTTTTCTTTAAAAATTTTACTTTCAAAGTCACTTCTTTCTGATTTAGGGATTTTAAAAATGCTTAAGTGTTTTTCTGACTTTTCTTTTCCCTTTCTTTGCGTATGTATGTCTCTGCTATGTTCTTATGTTCTTCTTTCACCAAGCATGTTCCTCTACTGTGTTTCTACGTTATGTGCTTGTATGCTCTTCGCGATGTTCTGCTATTTTCTTCCACCATGATCTCGTCTACTGTATTTTTCTACTGTGTTCATTAAGTGTCCTTACTATTTCATCTCTTCTAGTTTCTTCTAGAATAACCTACTTGAGCATGTTTTCTTCTAATGCTTCTTTTGCTTCCATTATGCTTCGAATTAATTCCCTTACTCTGTTTGCTTCAAACTTTCTACTGTATTTGCTTGTTCCCTCATTTTTGTCTTCTTTGCATCTGATTCAAGTCAAAACCCTAGGATTTTGGGGTTTTTGGGCGAGTTTGGTCTTGTGTGTTTGGACTAGGGATCTATTTGAGCCCTGGACTCTCTCAAACTCGCTTTGGATCTATGTATTGAGTTCGAACCCTTTTGTGAATGACTCTGAATTCTTCTATACTAGACTCTTCTGATTAGCTTGGTGCTCCTTTTTTATATATGGGTTAAAAGCTTTCTTCAAAAGGGCTTTCCAACATATGTTCGCATCACAATCCTTTTTTTTTTGGGGTTAAATGATTGTTGCTGATTCTTCTTAAGTAAAGCCTCTCTTTATCTTTTTCTGACTTGGTTCATTCATACAAAATTCTCGACTCATGATTGATTGGCTATCAATTGGTTTCCTTTCCTTAATTGGCACAACCCTGTACTATCAAAACCTTTCCCTTAAATAACTATTATGTATTTACCCCTTCTTGCACTACTTTGAAAAGTGTTTAGTTAACTTCTTTCCTTATTTACTTTGCCCCTTCGAAATCAGAATCCATTAATTAAAGGGAAACTTTGTATGATTGATTCTTAAACTATTTTCTTACCTATTTCTGTTTCTTTTCTGCACTATAAATACATGTTTTTAACAATCCTCCACACGCGATTAAGTATACAGAAATCACAACTCTCTTCTAAACTTATACTCTTGCTTCTTGACTGCACTTTGGATTCCATAAGATTACTGTTTCTCCTTACTTGCTCCTTTGAGCTGGTATGTCTTAAAATTAATTTCAGTATCATTCTAATGTGTTTATTCATAGTCTTTGTATCTATGTATGCTTTCAACTCTCTGCAAAATTAATTTGAAGTACCTACGCGCTTTTGCCTGCATGCACGGTTGCTCGTTCTTCATTATTGGAGCAGATCCGTGATCGGCAGTTTGATGATCCTCACTTGTGTGCAGCGTGGAGGTGCCACGAGGGTGACTTTAGATACGGATGGTGTTTTGAGGTTGCAGGGGCGAGTATGTGTGCCCAATGTTGATGGGATTCGAGAGTTGATCTTAGTGGAGGCCCATAGTTCTCGGTATTCTATTCACCCGGGTGCCGCGAAGATGTATCAGGACTTACGGCAACATTATTGGTGGCGTAGGATGAAGAAGGACATTGTTCCATACGTGGCTCGGTGTTTGAATTGTCAGCAGGTCAAGTATGAGCATTAGAGGCCTGGTGGTGTATTTCAAAGGATTGAGCTTCCCGAGTGGAAGTGGTAGAGGATTACCATGGACTTCGTTACTGGACTTCCGGTGACCCGGAAGAAGTTTGATTCTATTTGGGTCATTGTTGATAGGCTGACCAAGTCACCGCATTTCATTCCTGTTGCCACCACCTATTCATCAGAGAGATTAGCTGAGATCTACATCCGAGAGATTGTTCGCCTTCATGGGGTGCCAGCATCTATCATTTCGGACCGGGGTACGCAGTTTACCTCGCGCTTTTGGAAAGCAGTTCAGCAGGAGTTAGGCACCCAAGTTTAGTTGAGTACAACATTCCATCCTCAGACAGACGGTTAGTCCAAGAGGACTATTCAGATATTGGAGGATATGCTTCGAGCCTGTGTTATTGATTTTGGAGGCTCTTGGGACTAGTTTCTACCTTTAGCAGAGTTTGCCTACAACAACAACTACCAATCCAGCATTCAGATGGCTCCTTATGAGGCGTCATATGGTAGACGATGTCGGTCTCCGATCGGATGGTTTGAGCCGGGAGAGGCTCGGTTATTGGGTACTGATTTAGTCCAGGAGGCCTTGGATATGGTCAAGATCATTCAGGATAGGCTTCGTTCGGCTCAGTCGCGGCAAAAGAGTTATGCGGATCGCAAGGTTCGAGATGTAGCTTTCATGGTTGGTGAGCGAGTATTGCTCCGTGTATCGCCTATGAAGGGCGTGATGAGATTTGGGAAGAAGGGCAAGCTTAGCCCTAGGTTCATTGGCCCATTTGAGATTCTTGATCGCGTGGGAGAGGTGGCTTATAGGCTTGCCTTGCCACCTAGCTTGTCAGCCGTGCATCCAGTGTTTCGTGTGTCTATGCTTCGGAGGTATCACGAAGATCCTGCCCACGTGTTAGATTTCAGCACTGTCCAGTTGGACAAGGATCTGTCCTACGAGGAGGAGCCGGTAGCTATTCTAGACCGACAGGTTCGACAGTTGAGGTCGAAGAGTTTTCCTTCAGTGCGTGTTCAGTGGAGAGGTCAACCTCCTGAAGCATCGACCTGGGAGTCTGAGTCTGATATGCGGAGCTGTTACCCTCATCTATTTCCTGACTCAGGTACTTCTTTCTTTTGTCCGTTCGAGGACGAACGGTTGTTTTAGAGGTGGAGAATGTGACCACCCAAAGGTTCATCACCGTATTTCACCCTTTTTCCGCGCTTTTGAGGCCTTGGAAACCTCGCTGGTGGTTACCTTAATTTGCGTCCGCAGTCCGGGCGCGAAGCTGGAAAGTTTTTATGTTAAAATATGTGAATTATGTGAAAAATTTGAAGAATTTTGATATTAATATTGATATAGTTGACTTTGGTCAACATTTCGGGTAAATGGACCCGGACCCGCGATGTGACGGTCCTGGGAGGTCCGTAGAAAAATATGGGACTCGGGCATGCGCCCGGAGTCGAAATCCGAGGTCCAGAACTCGAGTAAAAGAATTTTTTTCTATTAAATTATTTTTAGAAAATATTAAGGAAAAATGGAAATGAAAACGAGTTAGAAAATATAGGTAACGGGCTCGTATTTTGGTTCCGACGCCCGGTAAAGGTCTTAAATATGCGTTAAGCGCTTTCTGTGAAGTTTGGTTGAAAACGGACGTCGTTTGACGTGTTTCGGACTATGAGTTTCAAGTTTGAAAGTTTAAGAAATTTGAAATGAAAATCATGAGTTTTGAGGCTCGATTCTATGTATATGATATTGTTTTGGCGATTTGATCGCACGGATAAGTCGGTAGGATGTTTTTGAGGTTGTGTGCATGTTTGGTTTGGAGCCCCGAGGGCTCGGGTGAGTTTTTAGTAGGTCCCGATAGGTCTTAGACTTAAAAGTATCAGATGTTGTAGGTCCAGGTGTTGCAGGCCACCAGCGCGGCCGCGATGCATTTCTGCGCAGTCCGCGTTGCTAGGTTCAGAGTGCTAGTGGATTCTAGTTCGACCAGCGCGGCCGCGTGCCATATCAGCGCGTTCCGCGCTGGAAGATTCAGAGAGGGGTCTTCAGGGACATTCCACCAGCGCGGCCGCACACCAAATTCGCACGGTCCGCGCTGGGAAAGTTCAGAGAGTCCTTTTTTTCCCTTTCTCGGCGCGGCCGCGGTGCATTTTTGTGTAGTCCGCGCCAGCCTTCGGTACAGTATATAAAGTCGGGATTTTCAGTCATTTTTCACTTTTTTTCAAAACCCAAATACCCATTGGCGATTTTTCACGAACTCCCTCTTCTCCAAATCATTTGTAAGTCAACTTTTACTTAATTTCTTCAATCTTTAATATCATTTATCATGTTTTCATCTTAAAATCAAGGTTTTTCATGGGTAAAAATGGCGATTTTGGGTAGAACCTAGGTTTTGTTAAAATTGGGGATTTGGACCTCAATTTGAGTTCCGATTTCAAAACAAATCATAGATATGATCTCGTGGGGTAATGGGTGACCGGGCTTTGGTTCGAACTTCGGGTTTTGACCATGTGGGCCCGGGGGCATTTCGGGAATTTTTGAGTAAAACTTTAGGAAATTCATTTTTATGCATTCAAATTGATTCAATTAGCAATTGTTGATACATTTAAGTAATTTGTGACTAGATTCGAGCGGTTTTGTGGTAAACTCGAGGGGTAAAGCTATTCTAGAGGCTTGAGTAGATTTTTGAAGCATTTGAGGTAAGTGTTTGCTCTAACTTTGGCTTGAGGGATTAGGATTAGGAAATTAACTGCTACTTGCTAAATGTGGAGTACGGTGTATAGGCATGGTGACGAGTATCTATACACTAGTGTCGAGCATGACCGTGAATCCTGAATTGCTAAATTATCGAATTCCTAATTGTTGTTTATGAGGACTTGGTTGGAAATCTTTAAACACTGAGCCGGTAATTGTTGAGACTGAGCATTGATTTAAATATGCCAAGTAGAAATTGAATAAGTTTGGTTATAGCTGGATCTCCCTTGCCAGGATAGTTATTATATTATCTTGTTCCCTTGCCGAGATTATTTTGTGTATTGTGTTGAATGAACTGGGAGCTAGTGGTACGCCTACCACGTGATATTATGAAATGGGATCGAGTGGTACGCCTACCACGTGATATTATGAAATGGGATCGAGTGGTACGCCTACCACGTGATATTATGAAATGGGATCGAGTGGTACGCCTACCACGTGATATTATGAAATGTGATCGAGTGGTACGCCCACCACGTGATATTATGAAATAGGATCGAGTGGTACGCCTACCATGTAATATGTTGAGAAATGAGGATCGGGTTGCGCGCCGAACGGAGTATGGATCAAGTATATTGTTTTTGTATGTAGGGCTTTCCTGTATTTTCCTTATCAGTTGTTATTGTACGGTTTCATTTCTTACCCGATGATTTCTATATTTAAACTGTCGCACTTCACACCATGTTCCCCTTCCTCATAGTTGTTTAAATTCGTGTATTTCCTATTATTGCACGTATATCTGTACAGGTTAATTATGATAGGTCCTATCTAGCCTCGTCACTACTTCGCCGGGGTTAGGCCAGGCACTTACCAGCACATGGGGTCGGTTGTGCTGATTCTACACTCTGCGCTTTTTTGCGCAGATACAGGATTCAAACCGCAGTAGCAGCAGTGGTGCAGGTGTTAGCATTCAGATCCGCGAGGCACTGAGGTAGTTTGCAGGTGTCCGCAGGCCGGCGCCTTCTCTATCCTTTCATTATTCTGTTGTCCCATATGTTCGGGACAAACGGTTATATGTATTTCTTCAGACCCTTGTTTCAGTATTCTATAGTAGTCTGTGAGTAGTGACACTAGATACTGGGTAGAAGTGTAATTTGGAGTTTCGTATTTCAATTTTTCAGTTATTTAAACATTTCTAAAGTCTTCCGCTTTATTTTTTTGTTTTCTTTACTATATTGTTTCAACGAAATCGGTGATGTGTTTCTAAATGTTCGGCTTACCTAGTTCCGACAGCAGGCGCCATCACGACTCCCAATGGTGGGAAATCCGGGTCGTGACATTCGTGGACATCAATTAAATGAGCGGAAAAATTCTTCCAATTTAAAGTTATTTGCATCCTTGTTCATTGAAGCAGCTTCTTCCCGTTATATCAAATTTCATGCTGCATAATAGCCCATACTTCAAATTAAATATGTAGACCTCAATCACCAAATCACTAAAATTAGCAAGTCATCCCAGACTCTCCTTAAGGCGCATATTCATCCTACCCCAATGCCCATATGCAACTCCACCACTCTCCCACTTTAGCGAAACTCATCCCTTTAATCGACTACTCGACCTTTGCCTCTCATGCTTGGCCTTCTAGAAATTTTAGCCTCCGCTTGACACTTCCCACATGTCTTTCCTCATCCTTTGCTACTCAGTTGTTGCCTTAAATAAAATCTATCTTCGTGGCACTTGAAGCCACAATTGCTGCTAACTTTAAACCTTTCTGAAGGTCATCTTTCTCGAACCGTCAACATTAGAAATACTGATTCAATCCTAAACCACCGCACCCTGCGATATCTAACAGTTGTATATCCAATACTATTTCACAATATCTTTCCCCAAAGTAGAATTGTAGAAGATCATAACACCGACAAACTTTGTACGTTCAATTAGGACAACGACGCCCCATCATAAAAGAAAGCTCCACCACGCTTGCAAATACCAAGTCTCATTACTTCCACCAGCCCACATCTGACCATCCTTAATCTGGCTGCCTTTCGCCTGCCGGGAATAAAATATTGAACCACTTGATTATGCACTGAGTAAACCTCCTTTCAAGTCATTCACTGCCCCGACACCTGGGCAAGCATCCTACCACCATATCACTACTATAGAACAATCGTTCATAAGTATCTTGGGAACTTGGGCCAAGCCTCAGAGCCCTCAGAAGTACCACAACTGGGCTGAAACAATAAAATATCCTTCTACAAAGTGACGATAATAATCTGATCAGCTATACCGGGAGAAACATCCCGTATCACCTCCGTAGTACCATTACGGTTCTTCAATTCTTGATTTATAACAAGCGGTTCGCGTGTTTTAAGATTGAGTAGGAATGAATTAAAGGCATACACCTCCAAGGATCAAATCGCATGATAAGGAAGCAAGAACGGAAGTACTCTTAACAGTCCTGTAGCCTCCCGAGGATAAGTACAGATGTCTCTGTACCGATCTGCGAGACTCTTCTAGACTTGCTCATGACTCATGAGATCCTAGGAACCTAGTGCTCTGATACCATGTTGTCACAACCCAAAATCCTCTAAGGGTCGTGATGGCGCCTGACACCGCTATCAGGCAAACCAACCAAAATACTTAATTAAATTTCAATTTTAATATTTACTGAAGTCATTTTTCTTAATACATTAAATAACAAATAATAAACTTTACAGAAATAACCATGGAGTCTTTAACAAACTTAATATTGAAGAATCCTATAACCATCCCAAAACTCGGTGTCACAAGTGCATGAGCGTCTACTAAGAACGAAAAAAATACAACATCCGTCCAAAATACAGTGGACAGAAAGTAAATACAATATACTAATGGATTATACTAGCTGCGGGCCGCCTCGAATAACGCAACTCACCTGGTCCCCGAATCATCTGTGCTGCTACGCCCAGTAGGCCACTAGAGTTACATATACTTGTGCAACAAAAATGCACAAAATTTTAGTATGAGCATGAAAATAACGTGTACTCAATGATTATCCCATCTAATCTCGAAGAAGTAGAGACGAGATGGACGACTTCGATATTTACTAGCAGTCCAATAATGATATCAATAATACATTAAATCGTGGAGTTCTATAAACATGATTTTAATCCGATAGAAAGAAACAAGTAAACAATTATTTCTTTTATAGAAATTTTTCAAAATTCCTTTTCGTTATTATCCAAATATTCTCAAGCTATGAAGAGGCAATAACAACTTTAATAAGTTCAAGGCAGCAATACAAGCATGCGCAAATCATGTCGAGGCGTACAGACCGCTCCAATAGAAAATAAACTGTGCACTGCCGAGGTTCGATGGCACGCCTATAGATGCATCTATTTAATCTACTGAGGCGTTTAGCCCATTCCAAAAAAATAAACACACACAAATAGTCAGTCAATCAAGAAGTCAACATGGAGCAATTATCCAAAAAAAAAGCCAATTCTCTTTAGTAATTTAAGAAAAATGAAGTTTAAATCTTTTAGAAACTCATTTACAAATTCGATGTGATTTAAGCAATACAAGCTATCAATAAGATGGCAAATATTCCAAGTATAGCATGCTTTTGGGTCCTAACTACCCGGACAATAGCATAATAGTAGCTACGCACGGACTCTCGTCACCTCGTGCATACGTAGCTCCCACAAATAGGAGCACATAACCAATTAACTCACCTATGGGGATAATTTCCTCTTACAAGGTTAGAAAGGAGACTCACCTCGCTCCGAAGATCCTTAACCGACATTCCACGCCCTTTCGAAGACTCTAATTGATGCACAACGCTCCAAAAGTAGCCAATAATGATACCAATCTATTACTATATACTCAATTATTCATTATAACCCAATTTATAACAATTCCTAACCCCGAACGAAAAGTTGACAAAATTTCCCTCAGGCCCACGTGCCCGGATCCCAAAATTTTCCGAAGATAAAGTTTACCCATAGCCTCACAAACTCAAATATATAATTTCCTCATAATTTCATACCTAAAAATTGTGGTCAAACTCTAAAAATCGCCCAATCCAAGAAAATATGAGAGGAAATGGAAAAAACCCGACTTTAAAACACCTCTCTGCCTCCAACACTTTTCGCACCTGCGGTCTATTGACTGCTTTTGCGGTTCCGCAGTTACGGTTTGAATACTGCTTCTGTGGTTCCTCACTAGGTTGAACTTTTCTGCTTCTGCGTCTTCTCCACCGCAGGTGCAGTCCCGCATCTATGGAATCATGACCGCATTTGCTGTCCCTTCACTTCCTGTCAAAAACCGCATCTGCGTCTTTTTTACCGCAGGTGCGGTCCCGCTTCTGAAGCTTCCTGACCGCATCTACGGTCCCTTCGCTCCTGACCCAAAATTGCATCTGCGCACTCCTAGCCGCTTCTGCGGCTCCGCACTTGTGGCTCATTTCTCGCAGGTGCGGTTATGACAACAACCAACAACCTCAGCCTTCCAAAAATTATATTTTCGATCCGTTAATCACCCGGAATCCACCCTAGGCTCTCGGGACCTCAACCAATCATACCAACCAGTCCCAAGACACACTACGGACTTGCTCGAGACCTCAAATCATATCAAACAACGCTAAAACCACGATTCGACCTTCAATCCAAGCTTTATGAACTTTAGAATCTCAAACTTCTAATTTTGATGTTTAAACCGATCAAATCACGTGCGATTGACTTCAAATTTTGCACACAAGTCATATTCGATATTAAGAACCTACTCCAACTTTCGGAATTAGATTCCGACCCCGATATTAAAAAGTTCACTACCGTCAAGCTCCTCAAAAACCTTAAGATTCTATCTTTAACTAAATGTTTCCAAAATGACCCACAAACCTCTGAATTCACTTCCAATCGCGCTCCGAACTCCAGAATCACCATACAGAGCTATTCACAGACTCAAAATTCCAAACGAACATCGATAAAACTAAAATGCACTTCAAGCTAAACTTATGAAATTTCTTCTAAAATGCTAACTTCCATAATAGGCGCTAAAACGCTCCCGGGTTATCCAAAACATGAACCGGGCATGCGCCCAAGCCTGAAATCATCATACAAACATGCGGAACCTTCAGATCCCGATTTTGAGGTCGTTTACTCAAAAATCCCGTCCTAGTTAATTCTTTCAACTTTAAGCTTCCGAAATGAGAATTCTCTTCCCAAATCAACTCCGAACTTGTCAAAATTATACCACATGTACAAGTCGTAATACCTGAAATAAAGCTTCTCATGGCCTCTAACTACAGAACGACGCGCTAGGGCCCAAAACGACCGGTCGGGTCGTTACATATTTTTAAATAAATTCTTTTAAAATTCAATTAGAAGAAGTAATTTGAAAGTTCACATGTATCCCAAAATAAATTCTACTACTTTTAAAGGATTCACAATCTAATTATCTTTGTTTTAAGTCATGCATATAACTTTGTTCTTAAAATAAAAATTAAAAATTTAAATATTGAACGAAATCTATCAGAAGTTGTAAACCTAGCATAATCTTAATCTTCTAACATAGAAATTCTAGCATAAACATAATTAGTAGGAGTAAACCCTAAATTTAATTAAACATTAACTAAACCCTAATTTATACTATTAAAATAATTCAAATTAATTAAATTTAAAAATACATATAACTAACTTTGAAGTGCTAGGATAGGGGGTTTGATTTTGAGTGGTGGAGGAGGCAGTGACGCCGGTAGAACAGTGGCGGGTAGATTATTTATTTTTGGGTGAGGAGAGAGATAGGAGTTGATTTTGTATGAGAATTTTGGGGGAATCACGACCGTAGAGAAGAGACGAAGAGATATGGAAGAGAGATAGAGAGAAGAGTGAAATGAAAAAAAGTTCATCTGGTGCAAACCTAAATTGAAAATTTTCGATCGAAATCGGTCGGAAATTTGAGTCGATAAGTTTGAGTGGCCTTTGACCATTTGACCACGACCATTCCGACCGAAATTGGTCGGTAATTTAATTTTAAATTTAAAAAAGAAATTATATAATTTAAAAACCGACCAATGTCGGTTGGTAATTTAATTTTAAATTTTTAAAAAAAATTTTAATTTAAAAACCGACCAAATTAATATAATATATAATTAATTGTAGATATATATGCACACACACACACACACACACACACACACACATATATATATATGTGTGTGTGTGTGTGTGTGTGTGTGTGTGTACAAAAATAATTAAATATAATTTGGATCATGTCTATAACCAACTGACTTCGGGCATACTGACGACCTTAGTAAATTGAATATATATTGAGTTTTAATGTTGGAGCGATCGAGTTTAAGTATCTGCATCCAACATGCTATAACACATTTAAAAACAAAATGTATTGTGCTATAAGATGTAGTGCTATATTAAAACTTAAGTTGTATGAACAACAACATATACTCGGTCAAATATATGTTGTTGTGATTTGACCGAGTATATGTTGTTGTTTCTACAACTTAAGTTTTAATATACGACTACATCTTATAGCACTATACATTTTATTTTTAAATGTGTTATAGCGTATTGGATGCCGATACTTAGACTCGATAGCTCTAACATTAAAACTCAATATATATTTAATTTGCTAGGGTTGTTAGTAAGCCTGAAGTAGGTCGGTTTTAGCTAAGATCTAAAGTATAGGTACTATTTGATACTTAATTAATTTTGTATGTATGTACATACACACACAGAGCATCTAGTTCATTATACCGCAGCATCTAGTCGCTTAAACTCCAAGATTTGTTTTCTTATTTAGTAACCGATCAAGCATTTGAGTATGAATAGTTGATAATAAATCATCAACGCTAGTCATTTGTATGTAATGCAAATTATCATAAATGAAATAAAATGATACACTCTATTAGAATTGATTGCACGTATATGGATATGAAGTGTAATTTATATGAAAGCACACGGATGATAAGCATTATATTATAATTTATCGAGTTATATTGATATAGTCATTGTATGAAGACCAGGTATCTAGTTCAAGAATCGATGTTTCTGTCGAGACCGAGGCCAACATCGATCGAGACTAAGTATGACCGACTTCGAGTGAAGTTCAATAAATGAAAAGCAAGATAATTGTAACCAGTTAGAGATCACCGCAGAAATCTCAGAACAAATCAAATCAAGGGTGGTTAATTTTACCAATCATGTGATTTACTTCCATAATAGAATTGTAGCACAATTAAAATTCCTCTAGTATATAAAGGGGAGTCTTCATTATTTGTAGACGCTTACATTCATACATATCAAAGCAATATAATATTCTCACTTTAACTCACGTTCTTTCGTTTATCAACTTGCTGCTCTTTATTGTTCTTATTTTACTAAGCTCGAGGCTACATCGGCTCGAGGGCACCGCCCTCGCATTGGTTTGTTTTATATTCTTGTCAATTCCTATCACTTATATTTAATTAATCAATTGGTATCGGGTTAAATCATGTATCCTTAAAACCACTTACAAGTTAAATTGCTACTCAATTTTTAGGGTAAACAGTTTGGTGCCCACTGTGGGGCTGAGGATAATAGTGACTGTCTAGTATTAATCCTCATAACACACACTACTTTTACACTTATTCTCGTAAATGTCTTTGATTTTAGGAATCAATATGTAAAACTCTAAAGCATCGCCCACTCACACAGACACCATCCTTGGTCTTTATGGCGAGAACGAGCACGTAATCGCCCCGAGAAACTAAGTACCTCCAATTAATCCTGATGGACCACTAGTCGTAAATGTACCACAGGTCGTAAATCCAATCGATGTCAATTCTCGTGTTGTGATTCATGAAAATTTAGGCACCGACCCAAAAAATAGCATCCGTTGAGACACTCGGGCAGCTGATCAGAATGCATAGAGGCGTGAAGAATCATGGACCAAGAAGAATCGAACTCGATACATCACAGGAAGTTATTCATATGGTCGAAGATGTACAAGAGAAATTGAACTATAATGGATCGGGAACTGACCCCGCTGTCATAAAGATGCTCGAGGAGCTCACTAAATGAATAGAATCATATGAAAAGAAAATCGAGGCTAATGACAAAAAGTAGAAATGTACAACTCACGAGTTGACCAAATACCGGGGGCACCCCCGATCCTAAAGAGATTGGATTCGAAGAAGTTCGTGCAAAAGCCTTCTCCTCAAAGTGCGACCCTGAAACCCATTCCTAAGAAGTTTTATATGCAAGGCATCCCATGTACAACGGGTCCATCGATCCTAATGAATACATCATTTCGTACACATGCGGAATAAAGGAAAATGACTTGGAATATAATGAGATTGAATGCGTTTTGTTGAAAAAATTTGGAGAGACTTTGGAAATGATATGGTTATCACACCTCTTTTTTCTACCCCGAAAAGGGTATATGGGAGTTTTTCCATTAAAGTGACAATAATCGAAACGAGAATATTTATTAAAATTTAGAGTTGCTACTTGGGATAATTTTTGGTGTCCCAAGTCACCGGTTTAAAATCCCGAATCGAAGAAGTTTGACTCTTATTTATGGTCTGCGAACACAGAAATCGAGGTAAGGAATTTTGTTAACCCGGGAGAAGGTGTTAGGCATTTCTGGGTTTCGTAATTTTAGCACGGCTGCTTAACTATTAATAATTAGCCTAATTATCTGATTAATTATAAGCTTTAAAACCTATGTGTATTTTTTAACCTTTAACCGCTTTTAATTTATTTATGGAATTATTCCGAAACAAGTTACCATTGTCGTACACTTGTTTGTTAGGTACACATTGCGAATCGTGTCATGGGAACCATACCCATGATCTACAACATATTTAATTTATTAATATTATTAAAGTTGTGGCCGGGTCACATAAATATGTACCAGAATTTTGGAAATTACGTATCATAACTACGTCACGGGAACCGTACCCGTAGCTATGATAATTTATTATAGCGTACCTAAATCAAATTACGAATATTCATGGTTCTTAATGGCCTAAGTATTCTCCTAACAATCGTAAATTAGAACCAAACATAATGGCCGTTAAGTCCTATGCACAATATAAAAATAGAGGCCAAATTTGATTTTTAAGAAAATTAACCCCATGCCATCAAGCTTTTCACACTCAATTTGCTATCAATTACAAAGAGAAGCTATCACACAAACATAATCAGAATGGCATTGAACCACTAATAACAAATAGAATTTTCAACATAAAATAGCCAATACTACCAACATTCAGAACAAATGAAGCTCCATATTGGTCGTGTATCAAATGCCAAATTCGTCCAATGGAAAAAAGCAAAACAAAACTTGTATTGCTGATAAGTTCGACAAGTAATTTCACACTCAATTTGCTATCAATTACAAAGGGGAGCTATCACACAAAAAGAATCAATTTAATCTAGATAACGAGATTCAAATACGAAAATACTCAACTATAAATAATGTATTCACAATGTGCAACTTCAAATTCATGCCATCAAAATCATTTATATGAAATTAAAAGGAGATAGCAATTAACGATAGCGAGAATTTCATAAACAAAGCATCGTAAATAAGCAGAAATAGCACATGTATATGATGAATCGAAACTCAAACCGCAAACCGGAATCAAAGAATAACGATCTCAAGTCGAACCTCAACGGAACCTCATCGAATCTCTGATCGGACTCCTTCACCTCTCGGACGACAACTTCTACGATCGAACACCCATTTTAAACCCACTCCGTTTCGGAAGCCAAGACCAAAAGAACAGCAAGAATTTTCATTATATCTTTCGAGTTTGAAATGAAAACTGAAGCTAAAATCAACTGAAATCTTTTCTTTAATATCGATGAACTAAGATGAAATCAAAAAAAGTGAATATCATAATCAAAATCCGAAAACCCCGAATCCCCTATTCTTTTTTCGTCACTCCCTCTCAATCTCTGTCTTTGTGACTTTATCCTGTTCCTCCTCTTTTATATTCTATTTTTCACTTCCTTTTTTCTCAGGGCAAGGTCGGTGGTAATGCTAGGAGATGGCAGGGGTGGTTGGGTGTTGGAGAAGGGGATCACCTGGTCCTTTAGACCTGCTGCTGGCGGGTTTTGGCGGAGATGGAGATTAGGGGTGTTGTTGGATGCCGTTGGTGAGGGAGATGGGGTCAGTGGTAGCTGGAGATCGGTGGTCTCTTAGGGTGTTTTTGGTTGTCCAGGAGATAAAGTTCCGGGGGGGGGGGGGGGGGGTCTCGAAGAAGATGATCTTCAGGGGGTGGTCTCCTTTTTTTATGAGTTGTGTTGCTCCTTTCCTCCCATCTCTAGGTTAGGTCTTTTTAAGAGTGTCCCTTCTAGGTTAGGGAAATTAGGCTTTTTAGTGGGTTTAAAGGGTATTGGCCTTTAAATTAAGAAATTAGGTTGGGTCCATATCTTGTTGGGTCTTAATTTTAGGCTAAAAAGACTAAAAAAAATATAAAAATATAAAACCTACTCTTAATTAATTAAATTGCACTACCAAGATAAAACTACATATAAAAAGTGAAATTATTTTTTGTATTTTCAAATGTTATAATAAAGTAAAAAGTAGAAAAAAATAGTCTAAAACACATTGAAATTAAAATATTATAAATATAAATATACTAATTGACTTTAAACTAAAGATGAAAAAATATTTTTTGTAATTTTTATTTTTTGTGATAGAATAAGAAAAAGAGTCAAATATATTTGAAATAGAGATATTAGGCCTAAACTAAATATTTAGATGCTAAAATATGTAAATCATGGGGAGGATCGAAAGTCACATGTCTGCAACTGCCCCTCTTTGACTGGAAACACGAAGTATTTTTAGATAAAGAACGACGAGACAACTTTTTTGACCCGACCCTTATTTAGAGAGACCAAACCTAAAAGAAAAGAGAATCTGACCGACCCTTAGTATCTGAGCTGCCTACATATCCTTGGATATAAAGGAATCAGGCCACGTGTAGTTCAGAAGTAGGAATAGTGATGGAGTATATCAAAGTAGAGAGCCGATTGAGGTGCCGTTCCGTCGAGGTTCTGATCTTCGGTCATGTTATTACATCAAAATCAAAAAATGAAAACGACTAAGCTTGTCAACTACGAGTTACAAGATTTCTATCTATAAGTTTACTGAAGCTTGATCTTGATTCTTGAATGGTTCTTCAGGTAGACTTTTGATTTGCACCTTGATGCTTGCTAGCTGCAGGTGCTGATTCACTCTTCCACAGCTTCTTCGGGTCAAAACCGGACACGCCGTGCTCTTGACTTCAATAATGTCTTGAACAGTTTACATCTTTCATTTATTTCTGTATTTTGGATTTATTTTTTTTTATTTTATTCTGGATTGAGTACTTCTGTTGGTCATCTCAAACTGTTGACTCGCATTCTTGCCGCGAGCTTCTTCTACTTCTAACTTGAATAAAAATATGAAATAACTTTTCTTTTTCTCCAGGTGGGCGCCTGCTACTGACTTGAAACTTAAATAATTCCGAAACGAATTCCCTTGTTCTCCCGGTGGGTGCTTGTAATCAAAACAACAAAACAAACAAATTTTTCTGCGTCAATTTGCACTAGGAAGATTTGTGAGTTGTTAGAAAAACTATAAACCACCTATGTTATTGATTCAATGATGAGAGTAAACTAAAAACTCGATTAGGATGTGCGTCTCCTATGAGTAAAACTAAGAAACTTTGACTAGCAAATACATCTGCTAAAAATAAAACCTGAATGACCCAGATTAGGAAGTGCGTCTCCTACGGGTCGAACTTGAATGAACTAAACTAGGAAGTGTGTCTCCTAAGGATAAAACTCGGATTAATCAAACCAGAAAGTGCGTCTCCTAGGGATAAAACTTGAATGAACTAAACTAGGAAGTGTGTCTCCTAGGGGTGAAACTTCAATGACTCAAATTAGGAAGTGTGTCTCCTAGGGGTAAAATCTTAATTTAGGAAGTGTGTCTCCTAAAGGTAAAGCACATCTTTTCTATCAATCGAAGGACTGGCCGGAGTGACTTGTTCATTCCATTTGAGCCAAAACTTCCCCCGAGGTTCTTTTCCATTCGAGATAGGGAGGAGCGGTCTAGGATAATTTCTACATTGTACTGATAGTGCCGAACAAAATCATGAGCCATGTTGCCCCATGCATTCCATTTATTGACATCCTGACGAGTATAACATTCCAAAGATTCCCCACTCAAACTCTCACTGAAATATGCCATCAACAATTCATCTTTCCTGCAAACACTTCTTATTTCACTCCAATAACCCCTCAGATGGGCTACTGGATCTCCACTCCCATCATATAAATTAAGCTTTGACGCTTTATACCCTTTAAGATTTCTAGATTCTCAATTTGTTCCACTGTCTTAGCGGATATACAGTCTAGTGCTGTCACTAGTGCGTTCATAGAGCGGGTGCACTACTGGGCGAGATGCTGAGGCAGAATGTTTGCCCATATGGACTTATCACTTGCCCAAGCTCGCCTGCATTGGTTAGTACTTACAAAAATCAAAATTAACAAATACTAACTATACTAAAGTCACTACGCATTGGGTTGCCTCCCAACCATCACCTTAGTTAATGTCGTGGCACAACAGTTGCAACAAATCAATGGGTTTCCTCCTATGCAGCCAGAAATGCGTCTCCTAGGGGTGAAACTTCAATGACTCAAACTAGGAAATGCGTCTTCTAGGTATGAGCTTTAATGACACAAACTAGGAAGTGCATCTCCTAGGAAGTATGACAAGAAGGACTCAGACTAGGAAGTGGGTCTCCTAAGGGTGGAACATCAATGACTCAAACTAGGAGTGTGTCTCCTAGGAATGAACTTAAATGACCCAAACTAGAAAGTGCGTCTCCTAGGGGTAAAATCTCAATTTAGGAAGTGCATCTCCTAGAACAAAATATAACCTAAAAGACCCAGACTAGGAAGTGCATCTCCTAGGGGTGAAACTTCAATGACTAAAACTAGGAAGTGCATCTCCAAAAAAAATATAACTTGAAAGACTCAGACTAGGAAGTGCATCTCCTAGGGGTGAAACTTCAATTACTAAAACTAGGAAGTGCGTCTCCTAAGAATGAACTTAAATGACCCAAACTAGGAAGTGCATCTTCTAGGGGTAAAACCTCAATGACTCAAAGTAGGACGTGTGTCTCCTAGGAACAAACTTACATGAACCAAAACTAGGAAGTGTGTCTCCTAAAACAAATATATAACTTGAGATACCCAGACTAAGAAGTGCGTCCCCTAGGGGTGAAACTTCAATGACTCCAAACTATGAAGTGAGTCTCCTAGGAATGAATTTAAATGACGAAAGACTAGGAAATACATCTCCTAACAAGTGTAATCTGAAAGACCCCTACTAGGAAGTGCGTATCCTAACAGGTAAAATTTCAATGACTCCAAGTAGGATGTGCGTCTCCTAGAGATGAATTGAAATGACCAAACTAAGAAGTGCGTCTCCTAGTGGTAAAATCTCAATTTAGGAAGTGCGTATCCTAGAGAAAAATATAACTTGAAAAGCTTAGACTAGATAGTGTATCTCCTAGGGATAAAACCTCAGTGACTCAAATCCAAAACTAGGAAGTGCGTCTCCTAAGGGGTAAAATCTCAATTTAGGAAGTGCGTCTCCTACAACAAAATATAACTTGAAAATCCAGAATAGGAAGTGTTTCTCTTAAGGGTGATGTGTGATCTTCTCAATAGCCTTTGCGTAAGCAGAATTGGGGCATTACCCCTGAAAAATTCAAGCTTCCAAGCTTTGATATGAACATAGCTTTCGTCCCTGTATCAGACAAAGAAAACTTGTGAGTTTAAACATTGTGGTTGGTTTGTGGCCTTGACTTTTAGGGCAATTGCTCCTTCACTTGCCATGATAACTTTGATTTCAACTTGAAAGACATTGCTTGTTCATTGACTAAACACTTTCTCGGTCACCCTTATCATAGAAAACACCTCTGATCCATTCAAACCCAATACTCTTTATCTGTTGCATTGTGCTTATGAATTAACATATGCCGAAACTTTGTATATCACATGAATCCCAAAGCACATTCATTGTTACCAACTTAGTGCGCATACTGTTATTTCCTGACTTATGCCAGTTTGATGTGCTAGCCAGATTCCGTTTTGTGCAATTAGAAAGCTGGCAGCAAATTTTGAAATCATTTCTCACTTGTTCTGACCAATCAGACTCAAAAGAGGACGTGAACAAAGCAAAAGGAACAGAGTAAGGGACAATGGAAAGGAATGATATCTAAATAGAAAATTACAAAGTAGAAACCTATCACATATAGATACCAACCCTAATGACCATGACATGCACCTTTGGATTAAGTGGCTTAATCTGTCAAGAAAGTCTAATGTTCAACTCTTGTTGTGCCTCTTCGCCGTAAAACTAGGCTTCAATGCTCCGATTATCCTATCTGATTCTCTATCCTTATTTGACTTGTAATGCCCAAAGGTTTTTGACCATCAAGCCTCTCTCATTTTGTTCTTTCTCTCAACTTACCGTCGCCTTATGGTGCCTGTGAAGATTTTCACCAATAAGACTCTCTCTTTTTATTCTTTTCTTTTTATTTTCTCTGATTCTGTAGATGACAAATCATTGACCATAGTACAAACATCATATGCTACTGGCATGTCAAGCATCTCTCAAAGATTATCTGGGTGGTCTTTTTTGGACTGTAATGTGACTTCTGGACAAGGTTAGAAAGAAAGGATAAAGGCTTAAAATAATTAAGACAACGGGGTTAATTTATATACAACTTTTGGAATCCATTCTAAAAACTTTGCCCCAATTTCTAAAATAAGGGAATTTGAATCCTTTTTTTTCTTTTTATTTTTGAGAAGGAATTTCTAAAAAAGACTGCTCCACTCTAGATTTCGTGGGCTTATGAAATATTTTATTTGGTATGACCGAATCGTAAGGCTACCTAAGTATCTTGAGGTGACAAGAATCAGGTCAAACGTGGTTCAAAAGACTATTTTTTATTACTATTTGCCTTTTTCTTTTTTCTTTTTTCTTTTTTCTTTTTTCTTTTTCCCTTTTTTCTTTTCTCTTTTTTTCCTTCTTTTTTTCTTTATCTCTATTTACTCTCTCCATTTTTTAATCTTCCTTTTCGAATGAACTTTATAAAATAAACCTATGATTTTTTTTTCTTTTTCGTATGACTCTAACTTGATTCCAAAAGAGGGGAGGTCAAAGAAATCAGTACAGGCTCAAAAGGGTATCGAATGGTACAGGTGTTTGGGTAGCTGAAAGAGGGCCTCTCAATCCCTAAAAATGTCAAGTACAACACATGCAACTTGAGGATGAAAATTAGAGATCATGTATAGCACTTCCTTTGAGAAACGACATTGATATCATTGTCACGACCCCAGTTCGCCCTCCGTGAACCATCGTGACGGCACCTGATCTCTATGACTAGGTAATCCTAACAATGCGAAATAAAAACAATAATTGCGGAAGAAATAACTAAAGCCGGAATAACAAAAATAAATTGTATTTAAGGTGCTGCGCGACACATAAAATAAAAAATCTCGAAGCTAAAAAAATTCCAAAAACCCACAATCTCACAAATCACAAGCTATAAGATACATAAGAAGCTCTAACTCCGAAAATATCTAAACAAGGTACAATACTGAAAGGGCTATACTAATTACAGAATGATAGAAAGGGACTCCTCGATCTGCGGATGTAGCAGATATAAGTCCGAGCACGCACTCGTCACCTCGCGTACTGGGATTACAATCAAGAAACAAGACTCAAATCCTAAGGGGAAGTCCCCCATACAAGGTTAGGCAAAATACTTACCTCGAACCGGCTCAAAATCAACTAGAAACCATGTTCCTGCCACGAGTACTCGACTCCAAATGGCCCAAATCTATTCAATTCAACATCATGACGTAAATAACACTTCAAATAATTGATTCTACAATTAAATTCTAAGCTAATACGCAGAATTATGTAAAATGACCAAAATGCCCCTTACGACAACGTCTCGGAATTGGGTGAAATTTATATTTTCAGAATTCTCACACTCACACGAGTCTATTCATGTAAAAATCTCTCAAATCGTATGTCAAAAACCCAATCAAAACCCAATCTTTAGGTCGAAGAACTTTTCCCCCAATTTCTACCAAAATTCCAAAATTTAAGGATGAATTTAAGGAAAGATTCATGGAAATTAGTCTAAACCGAGTAAGAATCACTTACCCAAGTTGCCCAGGTGAAGATACCTTCAAAAATAGTGATCTCCCGAGCTCCCAAGTCAAAAAAATATGAATTATGGTATAAACCCTCGATTTTGGAAAACTTATACTGTCCGCCCAGATTTTGTGCTTCGCGGACGTGAAAAGACGATCACGATCGCTAAGAAGAAACACTGAAGCTACCAAGAAAAGCCTACGAGAATGCGAGATATGGGGCACGAACGTGTAGAGTAAGGATCAAAGGCTTACGCAAGCGCGAAGGTTATGATGCGAACGCGAAGAAAAGTTAGCCACCCAGCCCCATGTTCCAAATTCTGCTATGCGAACACGGGGCATTGGATGTGAACACGAAGAAGGAGAAAGGCAACCCTTCGAGAACGCGAATGGTTACCTACGAACGCGATAAACAATAAATTCCTCCTCCAAGATTACTCTTCGTGAACGTGGAGGAGCAGACGCGAACGCGAAGAAGGAACCCAGTTGACCTCAATCAAAAGCACCAATAACACCTAATACCTCATTCAAACTTGCACCAATCCCTAAACCACCTAAAACAACATCGGAACTCAAATAAATCAAGGATTTAAGCCTAAGAACTCCAATTTCCCTCAAAATACGATTTCGATCAAAAACCTAACCAAACCACGTCCGAATGACTTGAAATTTTACACACACATCCCAAATGACATGACAAAACTAATTCAACTTTCAAAATTTCATTCCGACCCTCAAATCAAAATCTCACTATAGGAGCGGAAACTTCAAAAATTCCAACTTCGGCATTTCAAGCCTAAATTAGCTACGGAATTCCAAAACACAATCCGAACATGCTCCCAACCCCAAAATCACCCAATGGAGCTAACAGAACCATCGAATTTCCATTCCGAGGCCATCTTCACACTGTTTCAACTATAGTGGATTTTTCAGCACTTAAGCTCTCAATTAGGCACCAAGTGTCCCAAAACTCTCCGAAACTCAAAACCAAACATCCCGGCAAGTCAAAATTGCATAAATGAACTTGGGTGAAGTAGTTAATAGGGGATCAGGGAAGTAGTTAATAGGGGATCAGGGCATAAATTCCAAAAACAATCGGTCGGGTCGTTACATCCTCTCCCTCTTAAAACCAACGTTCATCCTCGAACATGCTAAGATTTTCCTCGAAGTCCTCAAATCACCGAATGCACACTTCCAACATACACCCGCTGGTGATCCCATGTCACCCCAATCCACATAAGCCTGAAGACACATCTCAACTGAAATTTAACCTTTCTAGCAATATCGATAAACCTTAGAACTAGAATTTTCACCTTCTATCCATTCCCAAAATTCCCGAATCTAAATCCATACCCGGTATCAGTCTCAACCAGCTACTTCAATTCATACCAACACCCACAGGGTACAACCACACAACATGACACATTACACATAGGCCCATAATAATATTTCTGATTACAATACTTGCCTGAGATCAAATCTGCACCGGCCATAAGACTCATATTTAATAGCAACTCTTCTCAAACCTCCACAAAACCGGCGATGATACAATAACCACGAAAACCACTTAACTAAATACCCAAATAACCAAATATCAGCTAATACAAACGGGCACACACCCCACAAGCTAAAACTCAGAAGCACAGAACGAAATGATTGAATATGGGAAGGGAAACACATAAGTGAACTATCAAACAAGTCAAACAAGCACAGATTTTCTATCAACGCTAAACTACAAAATAATCTAATGAAAAAGAATTAAAGCATATAAAAAGAATCACAATGATCTTATACTGATATAACTCTCGTCGCGGTACATAGACCGGTCTCAACACATCAATTCATATGAAATCATGAGGTCCCGCCCTTAACTCATAATCACAAGTAGGTTACAAAATCAATCCATCTAGAGACTCTCACTAGATCAATTCCGTCGACAAAATTACAACACGGATTGGCTCCCACACTAGTGGAGCATAAGAATCATAGCTCGCAACCAAAGATACTCAGAGATCACATCAAACCTACCGAAACGGACAACAAGAATTTCACTACTAGTCTCATAACTCCCGAAAATAGCTAGAAACAAACGATAGACACGGCTATCACTCATAGAACCTCCCCACAGGATAATCTCATAAACAGAGTGCAAATCATGAAATGCACCCATAAAGGGAGCAACAAAATAAGGAACTTATCACGATAAGCAAGACTATAATGAACTACGGATGGTGCTCTTTTATAACAAATTGAGGCATACTTGAATGACATCGCCTGGCATAGCGGCCTTAAGCCTACTATATGAAACACATCAACGGGTTGGGCCTTCCCCTCTTAGGCACCCTCTACTCGCCTAAATACCTCGCTGTGACATATCGGTCCGAAGTCTGGGACAATCTCTCACCATGTGGTTAGTATCTCCACACTCAAATCACCCTCTCTACTAATGAGGCGGTGGGAGTTGTGTGGTGTGGGTACTCCGAGACCCATGAAAACCTGAGTCACCATACAAAGCCTGAAGTATGAACAGAACCGGCTAACCCACAAAACCTCTACCATGACGTACCCTGCCTTCAAAATAAGGAACAACATATCTCCCCAGTCTACGAGGTCTCCTTTTCTCCTCAAACTCTCTCTCCTGATCTCGTCTGCCCTCTCTCTCATGACCCCGCCTGTCTTCTCTCTCCCTATCATGCATACCCTCTATCCTCCTAGCAATGCTCACCACCTACTGATAAGGAATATCCATCTCCAACTCCTGAGGCATACTAGACTTGATGCTAGGAATAAGCCCCTCAATAAACCGATTAACCTTCTCACGAATAGTAGAAACCAAGGCTGGGGCATGTCTAGCTAGGCTGGTGTAACAGACAGCATACTCTGAGACGATCATAGTACCCTGGCACAAATACTCGAACTCAGCACGCCATGCGTCCCTGAGGCTTTGAGGGATAAACCCTCTCAGGAACATATCTAAAAACTGGATCCAAGTCAGTGAAGTAGCCTCGTCCGGGCTGTCTAACTCATAAGCACGACATCACTGATAGGCGGTTCTTCGAAGCTAGAAACTGGTGAAAGAAACCCCATTCGATCCTGATATACCCATGGTATGGAGAATGCGGTAAGACTCAATCTAGAAATCTCAAAGCATCCTCTGATGCTAGACCACTGAATACAGGAGGATTGTACTTCTTGAACCTCTCAAGCCTCAGCTGCTCCTCCTTGGAAGCTGCTGCCCTGCCCTCGGGCTATTCTCGGACTGCAGGCTGCATAGGAATAATCTTAAGGACCTGCTTAACATGCACTCACTGCTCAGTAGTGCGAGCGGGAGTCTGTGCTCCTCCCCCCGTCTGGGATATGGTTGCAGCAAGGGGAAGCAACCCCGCCTGAGCCAAAGTGGTGTATATGCTCATGAACTATGCCAAAGTATCCTGAAGGGCTGGAGTAGTAGTAGCAGTAGGCGTGTCAGGTACCTAGACTCTGGTTGGATCTACTGGTGGTGCCGCGGTGGCAACTCGCATATGTGCTCTCGCTGCTCCACGCACGCGTTCGGTCTCTACCTTAGCCCCGGCCTTTGACGGCTATAGTAGGGGGTGCAGGTGCCTGATTATCTCGGGTAGTACATGTCATCACCATCTGTTAGAGATTAGAAGACAGAGGTTTAGAATTGTGATGTCAAAAATCTCGCACGTCAGGAAAATCAAATGAAGTGGAATTTTCCTAACAGTTACATAACCTCTCGCTGATAAGTAGAGACGTCTCTGTACCAATCCACGAGACTCTAATAAACCGGCTTGTGATTCATGACTCCTATGAACCTAGAGCTCTGATACCAACTTGTCACGACCCAGGTTCTCCCTCCGTGAACCATCGTGACAGCACCTGGTCTATATGAATAGGTAAGCCTAACAATGCGGAATATAAACAATAATTGCGGAAGAAATAACTAAAATTGAAACAATAAAAATAAACAGTATTTAAGGTGCCGCTCAGCACATACAATAACAACTCTCGAAGCTAACAAAATTCCCAAAACCCGAAATCCGAAATCTCACAAATCACAAGCTATGAGATACAGAAGAAGCTCTAACTCCGAAAATATCTAAAGAACGGATAATACTGAAAGGGCTATACTCATTACAGAATGATAGAAAGGGACTCCTCAGTCTACGGACGTAGCAGATATATCTTGAAGTCTCTATAGAGACGCCTCCTCCTAAGGATGATGGAACTGAGTGAAAATACCTGGATCTGCACAACAGAAATGTGCAAAAATGTAGCATGAGCATACCACAGCAATGCCCAGTAAGTATCAAGACTAACCTCAGTGGAGTAGTTATGAGGAACAGTTGAGACACCTACCGATCTAATAAATAGTGCAAAGATAGGAACAACAGAACATGATATATATATTTATACAAAAACTGTACGAAATGACAAACAATACTACAATGACAACAAGGGAAGAGAACAACAAGTAACAACAAAATATTAAGAATGATGACACATAAGAACGGGCAAAACTCATCCTAAATCCTAAGTCACAATACAGTTAAGGGAAAACAAAACAATAACTCACCTACGATGGTGTTCAAATCAGGTCTTATCCAACAATTTCCACAAGTTACCAAATCTAAGACAATTTACAACTCACGAGTTCCAGTACCTAAAATCTAAAAACTAGCATCACGTGCCCTCATCACTCTCACAGTCACACTAACAATTCACTTGCTAACTAGGGCCACTCTTGCATATATGATAAGTAACAGGGGCGTACATCTATAATTAGCCAAATTGGGGGACTTTACGTAAATAGGGTGTTCAACTACATGTATACTTGTGCAAGTACTTTAACATAATTTCTACCAGTTAACAAGCGTACGAAGAAGAAAAGGCAACACGTACAATGTTTCCTCACAACTTCCACGAGAAAAAGCTCATACAGGTAAGCAACCCACAATCACAATATTAAACAAAAATAAGAATGCCTCCACAGGCCGTCACAAATCCTTACAATCCATCCCTGACATAGCCCACCTTATTCCGTCATGCGTGCAACAATAAAATAATAAGTGCCCACTTTGTTTCGCCACACGTGCATCGTAATGTTCCCACCTTATTTCGCCACATGTACAATCCACATATAAGCATATATACATATCCTGCATTGTTATGCCTCATGTGCAATATATCAATAGTAGAAATAGCATGGCAGAAACCTCGTGCGATCCCACAGCAACAACCGCACGGCAAAAACCTCATGCATCACAATATCAATAACCGCACGGCAGAAACCTCGTGCATCAACACCTAAGTACAACAACAACAATGACAATATATACAAGAGCACAACAAGTGAATCAACTCAAGAATCTTTCATTCACCAGGGGATGGTAAAACTAGCTCACAAGGAATAACCGTAATAAAGAATACTAAACGTAATATGAACAACTCAACGAGGGAGAAAATAATATGAAGCAACAACCCTATAGCAGAGTTAACAAAAGTCAAGTAAATTTCAAATAAGAAAATATCAATTAAACATAGAATATCTACTCTTCTTTTAAGGTTGAGCTGGTTACAAAGGATATACAACAATTTCAATTATGACTAAATAGTTACACGAGAGATAATAATGATTTCCAATAAAAATAAGCAGTTATGAAAGATAACGTGACAACAGAGGAAGTAAAGATCTTCAATAAAGCAAGGTAAGAGTCAATTAGGCAATAAGAATGAACCATAAAGCAATTAATTCCAAGTAAAAACATGTGAGGTGAAACTAGTAATAGGGAATTCAATCATATCAAGAACAACTTCATACTTAGTGAATATACGGACCTAAATATCCTAAAAGGCCAAGTTTCCACAAATAAGTCCGAGCACGCACTCGTCACCTTGTGTACTCGGATTATAATCAACAGAGAAGACTCAAATCCTAAGGGGAAGTCTCCACACAAGGTTAGGCAAGATACTTACCTCGAACCGGCTCAAAATCAACTAGAAACCACATTTTTGCCACGAGTATTTAACTCCAAATGGCCCAAATCTATTCAATTCAACTTCATAATGTAAATAACACTTCAAGTAATTGATTCTACAATTAAATTCTAAGCTAATACGTTTAATTATGCAAAATGACCATAATGCCCCTTAGGACAACGTCTTGGAATCGGGCAAAATTTATATTTTCAGAATCCTCACACTCACACGAGTATATTAATATAAAAATCTCTTAAATCGGATGTCAAAAACCCAACCAAACCCAATCTCTAGGTCTAAGAACTCTTCCCCGAATTTCTACCAAAATTCCAAAATATAAGGATGAATTTAAGGAAAGATTCATATAAATTAGTCTAAACCAAGTAAGAATCACTTACTCAAGTTGCCCAGGTGAAAATTCCTTCAAAAATCGTGATCTCCCGAGCTCCCAAGTCAAAAAATATGAATTATGGTACAAACCCTCGATTTTGGAAAACTTATACTGTCTGCCCAGAAACTGAAGCTACCAATAAAAGCCTACGCAAATGCGAGATATGGGGCGTGAATGCATAGAGTAAGGAGCAGAGGCTTACGCGAACGCGGAGGCTATGACGCAAACGTGAAGAAGAGTTAGCCACCCAACCCCAAGTTCCAAATTCTACTATGCGAACATGGGCCATTGGATATGAACACGAAGAAGGAGAAAGGCAACCCTTCGAGAACGCGAGTGGTTACCCACGAACGCGCTAAACAATAAATTCCTCCTCCAAGATTACTCTTTGCGAATGCGGAGGAGCAGACGCGAATGCGAAGAAGGAACCCAGCTGACAGATATCAGCAATTCAAAATAAAAGGAAAAAAATTCGTTGAGCATCTGAAACACACCCGAGGCCCCCGGGACCTCAACAAAAAGCACCAACAACACCTAATACCTCATTCAAACTTGCACCAACCCCTAAACCACCTAAAATAACATTGGAACTCGAATAAATCAAGGATTTAAGCCTAAGAACTCCAATTTCCCTCAAAATACGATTTCGATCAAAAACCTAACCAAACCACGTCGGAATGACTTGAAATTTTACACACACATACCAAATGACATGACGAAACTAATGCAACTTTCAGAATTTCATTCCCACCTTCGAATCAAAATCTCACTATCGGACTGGAAACTTCAAAAATTCCAACTTTGGTATTTCAATCCTAAATTAGCTACAGAATTCCAAACACAATCTTAACATGCTCCCAACCCCAAAATCACCCAAAGGATTTGACTCCTAGTTAATAGATTTCCATTCTGAGGTCGTCTTTGCACTGTTCCGACTACGGTCGATTTTCCAGCACTTAAGCTCTCAATTAGGGACCAAGTGTCCCAAAACTCTCTGAAACTCAAAACTGAACATTCCGACAAATCAAAATAGCAGAAATGAACTTTGGGGAAGTAGTTAATAGGGGATTGGGGCATAAATTTCAAAAATGACCGATCGGGTCATTACAATCACAGATGTGCCTTCCACCTTTCTGTAGTGCCTTATCAAGTACAGAACTTTTGTTCGGTAATTTCTTCTTCATATTGGATGTCCTCTACTAGTTTGGAGCAAACTCTTTTAGCTTTATCTTGTAACTTGAGATGAACTTGAACTAAAAGTTGCTAACTTCAAATTGTTGGGACATACTCTCTCGTAACAAATTCTTGTCGTCCTATTAACATCCCAAACCATTTGCCCTAGTTTCACACAATTCGGGCTTTAAATGACCTTAAAATGTCCAAATTTGTATTTATTTCCCTCAAATGGTCCTATTATCCTCAAAATTGTTTCATTGCTTCATGATTAAACTAACTTTTAACACCAAGCCTGAATTATGTGTGCATGTCATGTCAGTAGAGCCATCACGAAAAGAACTATAAAAGGAATAGAGAACTAAATAAAGAAATGACTAGAAATAATAGAAAATAGAAAATTGCACTAGACATACAGTGAAAGGGTTTGAAAAATAAAACAAGCAAAATAAACTGGGGTTACAACCCTGGAACAAACCTAGATAACACTAAATGAGTTACTAACGACTAAAGGAACTAGGCAAACTAAAAATATAGAACGGTTTGAGTCACAAGACAATATCCGGACCTAAAATAACCCGGACAAAAAAAATGACAATAAAATTAACCACCAAGACTCCCCCTCGGCTAACCAAGAAAGGAGCGTCTTTCGAATTACCAAGCTCGACATCTTAGCCACTGAGTTCCACATCAATATTAACAATTCTATTACCAATTTCAATCACATTGACCTCAGCAAATAGCTTTTGGGTCCCTTTTGCCGATTCGTTCTTAAGATCAACTTCTAGAACCGAGACTGATAGCCCTAAAAATTTTGCGGCAAGTGGCCTTCCAAGGAGCTCAAAAGAGTTCTTATATTCCTTTTCAACACAAATCATACCCACCATATGTGTCTCACTATGAACAGGCAATGGACTTTGGCTAGCATCCGTTGCAACTAGATTTTGCACGGTAATGTCACCTGCATCGACAAGTGTCTGGACTACTCTTTTCAGATTCCACCACTTTTCTATGTTGTACCACGGGGCATTAGAGAAATATACACATCTTTGAGAGCAATTAAAATTCTTTGGAAGGAGGTTTGGTATTTTTATCTGAATTGGCTTCAACGTGTCCAATCGCCTCAGTCTTTGGAACATACTGGCATATGATTCTCCAATAGGAGTGAAAGACTTTTCTCTTTGTTGTTGCCTTCTTATTTTGAACTCCGGACTTGGTTAGAACCTCTTTCAAGTAGGTGGTTGATATGCTTGAAGAGACGGACAAGACATATATGGAGGTGGTGCAAGCCGTTGTGGGTTTCGTGGGTGTGAAACATATGGCAGTGCATTGTGGATAGAGTACTGGGACGATGAGGTATGACTTTTGGGATTTGTGGAGGAAAGTAGCACTGGGAAGGATTATGTGGCCAAATGTGCATTTAGGGTTCCCACCGGAAAACTGCTTGGGTTCATCATAAGTCACCGAGGAATAGAACTAGATCCGTCAAAGGTTAAAGCCATTCAAGAATTGCCATCGCCAAAGAACAAGAAAGAGGTTATAAGTTTCTTGGGGAGACTCAACTACATTAGTCACTTCATAGCCCAGTCCACTATCCTTTGTGAGCCAATATTTAAGATGTTGAAGAAAGACGCCGCCACTAAATGGACTGATGATTGTCAGAAAGCCTTCGACAGAATCAAGGAATACTTGTCAACGCCGCCAGTTCTAGTTCCGCCCGTACCGGGTAGACCGCTATTGCTCTATGTTGTGGTACTGGATGGGGCATTCAGTTGTGTTTCGGGACAACATGATGAAACAGGGAGAAAGGAGCAAGCCATCTACTATCTCAGCAAGAATTTCACCCCGTACGAGGCCCGGTATTCCTTGCTAGAACGTACTTGTTGTGCTCTGACTTTGGTAGCTCAGAAGTTGAGGCATTATTTCTGTGCCTATACCACTTATCTCATATCAAGGATGGATCTGCTGAAGTACATCTTTCAGAAGCCCATGCCCATGGGCAAGCTGGCCAAATGGCAAATTCTGCTGAGCGAATTTGATATTGTCTACGTAACCTAGAAAGCGATCAAAGGACAAGCACTGGAAGATCATCTTCTCGAAAATACCGTGGGCAGAGAATACAAGCCTCTAAAAATGTATTTTCCCGACGAGAAGGTCTCTTTCATAGGAGAAGACATTGTAGAATACTATGATGGCTGGGGAATGTTTTTCGACAGAGCAGCTAACTTTAAAGGAGTTGGCATAATAGCAATTCTAGTATCAAAAATAGGCCAGCATTATCCGGTGTCCGCCAAACGCAGGTTCCCATGCACCAACAACATGGCCGAATACGAAGCCTGCATATTAGGGCTCAAGCTGGCCATTGACATGAACGTTCAGGAGTTACTAGTGATCGGGGATTCAGATCTGCTCATACATCAGGTCCGATAAGAATGGGCAACCAAGAACTCCAAAATACTCCCATATTTGCATCATGTACAGGGGTTGAGGAAGAGGTTCATAAGGATAGAATTCTGGCATGTCCCCAGAATCCAGAATGAGTTCGCCGATTCATTGGCCACTCTATCATCCATGATTCAACATCCAAATAAGAACTTCATTGATCCTATCCCGGTAAAAATCAAGGATCAACGTGCTCATGTAGAAAAAGAAGTAGATGGAAAACCATGGTTTCATGGAATCAAGAAGTATCTGTCAATAGGAGAATAACCAGAACTTGCAAACACTAATCAGAAGCACACACTGCGGAGGTTATACAATCACTTCTTTCACAGCGGAGGAATCCTGTATAGGAGGACTCCCGATTTGGGATTACTAAGGTGTATTGAAGCAAAGGAAGCATCCAGGTTGTTTGAGGAGGTTCATGCAGGGACCCGTGGCCCGTACATGAATGGTTTCGTCTTAGACAAGAAAATACTCTGAGCTTGTTATTTATGGATGACTATGGAGATGAACCGCATCCAGTATGTTCAAAAATACCACCGCTACCAAACTCATGCAGACATGATAAAAGTGCCTCCTAACGAGCTCAATGCAACAAGCTCACCATGGACGTTCACCGCTTGGGGAATGGATGTCATCGGACGTGTCGAGCCTGCCGCATCAAATGGGCACAAGTTCATTCTAGTGGCAATTGATTATTTCACCAAATGGGTTGAAGCAGTATCATATAAGGCAGTAACCAAGAAGGTTGTGGCAGACATTGTCCGCGACCGTATCATTTGCTGGTTCGGTGTCACAGAGTCAATCATCACTCATAATGGCTCCAATCTCAACGGTGATCTAACGAAAGCAATATGTGAGACGTTCAAGATCAAGCACAAGAAATCTGGACTTGTTTGGTTTTGTGCCTAGACTGCTCGTATTTCGTAAAAATCAAAACTACAACCTACAGACCTCAGATGAATGGAGCTGTAGAAGCGGCCAATAAGAACATCAAGAAGATATTAAGGAAAATGATAGAGAAACACATGAAGTGGCATGAACAACTATCTTTTACTTTATTGGGATACCGTACCACAGTCCGCACATCAACCGGGGCGACTCCCTATATGTTGGTTTATGGTACCGAGGCAGTCATTCCCGCAGAGGTAGAGATTGTCTCCCTGAGGATTATGCAGGAAGTAGAACTAGAAGATGCAGAATGGGTAAAAAGTCGCTATGAGCAGTTAGCCCTTATAGACGGGAAAAGACTAAATGCAGTTTGCCATGGTCAATTGTATCAGAACAGGATGTCCAAAGCCTTCAACAAAAGTGTCAAGGCGAGACAATTTACACCAAGACAACTGGTATTGAAAAAAATCTTTCCCCATCAAGATGAAGCCATAGGGAAATTCTCCCCTAACTGGCAGGGTTCGTACCTGGTTCACCGGGTTATAACCGGAGGAGCCCTCATACTCACAGAAATGGAAAGAGAAGTTTGGCTGAAACCAATCAACTCAGATGCAATCAAGCGATACTATGTGTAACCATTTATGATATATGATGTTATTTTGAACTACGCCTGACCTGATTCACATTTAAGAGGGGATACGTAGGCATCCCTATGGGTTCGGTCACAATTTAATAAAAATTTTCATTTTCCCCGATATTGGAAACTGGGGCAGAATTTTGAGGAGGACCCTCAAAATTCCGAAGTCAACTTTCAGCCATTCATCACATGCAGCCGTCAGAAACCCCAGTCCAGTAAAATGGGGAAGAATTTTGAGGAGGACCCTCAAAATTCCGGTGAGAGAGGTTGCAACGTCTTGAACCGCGTCGCAATCGTCGGTTCATCTAAAAGAAAGCTATTTTCGATTATATATATTTATGCCGTATTTTTAATAAATCATGCATGTCCATTATCAAAATTGTTTTGTTTAGCAATGCTACCTCAAGGATACACACAGTATTACCGGAACAAGGGCCAAGCAGGATGAGCAAAGTCTAAGGGAAGACGAACTAACCTTCCCCCTTTACAAGACTCACGATTTTTCTTTGAATGCAGGCACCCCAAGACATAAAGTCATCAGATACGATTACATACTCATGCTTTTTCAGGAATGCAACTCTCAGAATCATCGCCTATTTACAAGTGCTATCCGCACACGACATCCCCACCAGCCACAATGACGTAATTTGCTATCAACTATCATCACTCAGCTAGGAAATTTCGTTACTCCTCACCTTTATTTCTTGCATTGCATAAGGCTATTTTTTTGCCTTCCGAGGTTAAGCACTACCTCTATCCTACATTTTTTGCATTGCATAAGGCTAGTTTTGTGGCTTCCAAGGTTAAGCACTACCTCCATCCTGCGTTTCTTGCATTGCATAAGGCTACTTTTCTGCCTTCCGAGGTTAAGCACTACATCTATCCTGCATTTCCTTGCATTGCATAAGGCTACCTTTCTACCTTCCGAGACTAAGCATTGTCTCCACCTGCATGGCTGAGATATCGCCAACCTTATTTAAATATTTGCATGGATGAAACATCGCCAACTTCATTTAAATCTCTATATCGACTGAAAGATCACCATTTATATTTGAATCTTTGTCGGCTGAAATATCGCCAACTTTATTTAAATCCTGCATGGCTGAAATATCGCAAACTTTATTTAAATCTTACATCGACTGAAATATAGCCAAATTTATTTAAATCTTCACATCGGATGAAATATCGCCATTTACATTTTACATCGGCTGAAATATCGCCATTTATATTTATGTTTTACATCGGCTAAAATACTGCCACCCTTTCATTTACACTTTACATTGGCTGAAACATTGCCAAATCCTGTATTTCATGGACTGAAATAGCTCCAAACTGTCCAAAGGCATCATTGTTCGGAGGCACCGTTTTCATCGCCCGAGAACGCCATGCCATGTCTTGAGGACCCCACTTTTATCTTTTGCACATCATTATTCAACGACATCATGCTTCGGAGGCACCATTATCATAGCCCGAGAACATCATTTCATAGCCTGCGAATCCTTTATTTTATGCTTCATGGCCTAGGACGTCATGGTCTGAGGACATCATCCTACCCGTCCGAAGACAACATTCATGGTCCAACGACAACTTGCATCACGTCTAAATTTATGCACGATATGTTTGTATTACTCATCTACAGGTACACCAGCTGGCAACGACCATTACAGCAGGAGCGATCTCGCTCCGGTTCCCGCAGCCCATCGGTCCCTGACCATCCTTCCCAACCTAAATATTGCGTCCGTCCTTTTCAAAACCTCCATCGGCATATTCCGCCAATGTATCCTGAAGTACATATGACCTGATTCCTATAAGACCAGGGATATATAGGTAGCTCAGGAACTAGAGCTCGGTCAAAACCCTTTTCAAGATGCTTCTTTCGGTTAAAATTGGCCATCTTATCTTTACCCGACAACTCTTCCATCCTTTAAGACCAGGGGCAACTGTTGATACCCAATTTTTCCCTACCTATTTTTATACTCAAAATAGCATGTACATGCGTATATAAGTATGCCTAATAATTTTGTATTTTTTTTCTAATTTTTTTAAAAGCTTTTTAAAATCATTTTGTTATTTATTTTAGCAGTACAAATCCAATAATTATTTCCAAAACTATTATTTTGGTGAGTAATTTATTTCCATCTTCATATTTATGCCACAATATAATTAAGGTTATTTTAGCATATTTTTATAAAATTATTTGATGATTTTAAAGCTAAATTGCATAAAATTGCAATTATAGCCTATATAACGATTAATAGAGTTTTACAATTATAAAATTGTTCCCAGTATTTTTAGATTAACAATTATATATATTATAAATTAGTTCAGTGCTTTTAATTTGCTTTTAAGATGGATTTTACTTTTTTTTTAAAATAAAAAGGGAAAACTAGCTATTTCACATTTAGCCTCATTTTATTACAATCATAGCGTATTCATATTTCAATTTGAACCCTCAATTTAACCAATCCTAACCCTCAATTGGACCAGCCCATTTTTGTTTTAACCCGGCCCCGATCCATCCCAAACGACCCACCCAGTTCCTATTATTGATCCAGGTCGTTGATCATTTTGATCAACGGCCATAAGCCACCCTTGTGTTTTTTAACTCTAAACGACTACCCTAATCTCTCATTTGCCATCTGATAGCTGCCATTGAATCCCCTTCCTCTCCCATTCTCTCTGCAACTCACCTCCTATTGCTCCTATGCGCCTGATACTTGAAGTTTTGAGGCTAGACTTCAAAGGTCTCTACCTAGACCTCCGCCAACTTGAGGTTTCCGGCCTGGCTCCAGCATATCTTAGCCTCCTGAGCCTGTTTCCAGCCTCATCTGACTTAGATCGGACCTTTTCCAAGCCTTTCTCATTCTATGGTTCATTTGAAAACCTAGCTATTCGAGGTTTTTCTTCGATTCTCTTTAGATATGTGTGTATTCATGCTCTATTTTTGAGTTCTCAAAAGATTTCCCCAACTTTTCTTTAAATATTTTACTTTCAAAGTCACTTCTTTTTGATTTAGGGTTTCTGAAAATGCTTAAGTATTTTTCTAACTTTTCTTTTCCCTTTCTTCGTGTATGTATGGTCTCTGGTATGTTCTTATGTTCTTCTTTTACCACGTATGTTCCTCTACTGTATTTCTACGCTATGTGCTTGTATGCTCTTCACGATGTTATGCTATTTTCTTCTACCATGATCTCGTCTACTGTATTTTTCTACTGTGTTTATTAAGTGTTCTTTCTATTTCGTCTCGTCAAGTTTCCTCTAGAATAACCTACTTAAGCATGTTTTCTTCTGCTGTTTCTTTTGATTCCATTATGTTTCGAATTAATTCCCTTACTCTGTTTGCTTCAGACTTTCTACTGTATTTGCTTGTTCCCTCATTTTTGTCTTCTTTGCATCTGATTCAACTCAAAACCCTAGGATTTTGGGGTTTTTGGGCGATGTTGCTCTTGTGTGTTTTGACTAGGTATCTATTTGAGCCATGGACTCTCTCAAAATCGCTTTGGATCTATGTATTGAGTTCGAACCCTTTTGTGAATGACTTTGAATTCTACTATACTAGACTCTTCTGATTAGCGTGACGGTCCCTTTTTATATGTGGGTTAAGAGCTTTCTTCAAAAGGGCTTTCCAACTTATGTTCGAATCACAATCCTTTTTTTGGGGTTAATTAATTGTTGCTGATTCTTCTTAAGTAAAGCCTCTCTTTACCTTTTTCTGACTTGGTTACAAAATTCTAGACTCATGATTGCTTGGCTATCAATTGGTTTCCTTTCCTCAATTGGCATAACCGTGTATTGTAAAAATCTTTCCCTTAAATAACTATTATGTATTTAACCCTTCTTGCACTACTTTGAAAAGTGTTTAGTTAACTTCTATCCTTATTTACTTTGCCCGTTCGAAACCAGGATCTCCTAATTAAAGGGAAACTTTGTATGATTGATTCTCAAACTATTTTCTTACCTATTTCTGTTTCTTTTCTTCATATAAATACATGTTTTTAACAATCCTCCACACACGATTAAGCACACAGAAATCACAACTCTCTTCTAAACTTATACTCTTGCTTCTTGACTGCACTTTGACTTCCATAAGGCTACAGTTTCTCCTTACTTGCTCCTTTGAACTAGTATGTCTTAAAATTAATTTCAATATCATTCTAATGTGTCTATTCATAGTCTTTGTATCCATGTATGCTTTCAACTCTCTGCAAAGTTAATTTGAAGTACCTACATGTTTTTGCCTGCTCTTTCTTTGCTTCTTACTGCTAGTATGAACAATTGCTTCCATACCCCATTCCCCTATGTGTGCTGAGTTAAGGTGTGGCCTGACAGCATCCCAATTGCTGTCCAGGGCTGAACTTGACCTTCAACATGGTCTTAACTCCCCAATTCTAAGGCTGATAGGTTGGTCAGGGGTGTGCCAGTATCCTAATTGTTGGGCATGACCACCAGCCAGCCCTGGCCTCCCCTTAATTCCCTTTTTATTTCACTTACACTTACTCCTAGTCTCTAAGTTCTGCCCCCCTCCTATGAGCCTTGTCTTGGGACCTTGAGCTCCCTCTGAACTTGGACATTTGAGGGCTGACCTTTTCATACTGCACTATAATCTAATTCTGCATTGATATTTGCGGTGTAAGCATTGCCTGGAACTCTTAAAGTTCCTTGAAACTTTGACACATCCCAAATAAGAGAAAGGCTTTGGAAAACCCTATCCTGGAAGTTGGTTTATCTCATATTATTAGAGTCTGAGTGTGGATTAGGCTGATTAGATGTAGATGTAATCACTGATGTATTTTTATTCTTTCCTCTGATTCATTTGGCCTGTAAAAAATTTTGTAATAACTACTAGGGTGTATAGTGAAAGGGATGGGGTTGAATGCGTGCGAAGGGGTAGATACCATGTTTTAGGAATTATTTACTTTCAAATTCAGCACCTCATGTAGATACCATGTTTTAGGAGTTATTTACTTTCAAATTTCAGCATTTTGTGTCGATACCATGTTTAGGAATTCCTACTTTAAAAATTTAGCATCTCATGTAGATACCATGTTTGTAGGACTTACTACTTTCAAACCTCTAAATCTCACATAGATACCATGCTCATAGGTTTTCTGCACTTCGTATAAATACCATGCCCATAAATCGTTATTGAAACTCTGCATATCATATAGATAATGTTCCTATAGGACTTCCTTCATTTTGCATATGTATCTGTCACTAGGTAAATATGCTTATAGGAGTTAAAATAACCAATTGCATATAGATGACCTGCCCATAGGATCTCTGCATGACAATAACATCGATAAAATTAGGGACGCCTAGAGAGCATGCCTGTAGAAGCTATCAACTGAATCTGAATCACCCATTCGCTCCTAAGTTTAAAACCAGTGGTAATTTGTTTAACCCTCACAGAGCTTACAACTAATAATTCTTTTTGCAATCAGGTTATTCCTCCATTAATAGATATCATGCCTATGGGTTTCGTTTAACATATAGGCAAAATAGTTAAGTAATTAATAAACTATGTTAGTTTTCGACAACTACATCTAAGCAGGACTAATTTGGACTCCCTATCTGGGAAATATGTGGTAAATCAATCTATCCTACGCCTTAATTTAATTTAAGACCAAATCATTATGTGTAAGACATGCTAAACAATTTGTTTCTTGAAATGAGGTGGCTTGCTTGAGCCCTTAGTTGCCCCTAACTCCACTTTAACTACATTATGTGTTTTGACTGTCGCCCTAGATTTTTATCCTTTTAAACTCTGAAAATCCAAATTTCGTCCCCTTTAGGATTAGTAGTCCCAACTGCCTCCGGGACTGATATGTGGGACGAGTAATAGCATGCAGTAGATGATGATACCATTTCGCGCTTAACACCTTAACAGGGTGGGAAGGGTAGACATGAAGATGACGATCACACGATAACACCAAGCGTACGACGGGTTACCGGTTTTGTGTGGATGATCCATGTGTTTCACAAACCTAGGACCTCTTTCCCTTATGTAACTTTATTTTTATCAATACATTCCTATAACTCATTTCAGTCACCAAATTCCTCTTTTACTGCACTATTCTTTTCTTTTCAAAATTTCCGTTTGTTCATTTCTTTGTTTAAATTTCTGCACTTGGACATTTTTTAAACGAATTATGAGATCACTTAGACCTCAATTTCAACATGTTTGTTACGTACCTACTTGCAACCCTTATGTATGGAATTATTTGTCTACTTGTTTGAATTTAAAGTCACAACATAGCATGGCTAGGAACCACACTAGTGGATCTTGAGGGGTGCCTAACACCTTCCCCTCGAGATAATTTCTATCCCTTACCCAAACTCTAGTTTTCCAACTCAAAACCCTTAGTGTCCTAATGCACTTAATCATTAGGTGGCGACTCTTCAAATCCAAAATCCAATCCCAAATGGGAATAGAGTTGTCTTCCCAAATATCGTAAACCCACTTTCGAGAGGAAAAGGGGGCGTCGACACAATCATTACGACATCAATGACCCATCCTGAGTCCGAACTTACTCTCTAGCTGCACGAGTCCATTCACCCCTCGTGGACACCAATTGAAGGTGTGGCAACATCATTCCAATTCAAAGTTAGGTTGTACCTTCTTCATCTCAAGAAGCTCCTTTCCGTTATATCAAATCACCTGCCTCATAATAGTACATACTTCAAAGTAATCCGTAGGCCAAATCATCAATCATTAAAATTCCCAAATCACTCCAAACTCTGATTAAGATGCGTGGTCATCCTACCACAAGCCCATATGCGATTCCGCCACTCTCCCACGTTGGCGAAACTCACCTCTTTGGTCGACTACTCGACCTTCACTTCTTATATCTGGACTTTTAGAAATTTTAACCGCCGCTTGACACTTCCCACATATCTTTCCTCATTCTTTGCCGCTCCGCTGATGCCATAGATCAAAACCCATCTCGATAGCACCTGAACCAACAAACTGCTATTAACTTTACAACTTTCTGAGGATCATCTTTCACACTGTTGACATTAGAAACATCGATTCAATCCTGAACCACCGCACCCCGTGATCTCTGATAGTTGATTCTTCAATACTATCTTACAATATCCTGCTTCAAAGGCGAATTGTAGAAGATCATAATACCGGAAAACTTAGTACATTCAATAAATATAACGACACCTCAACTCAGATAAAAATTCTACCATATCTGCAAATACCAAGCCTCGTTACCCCATCATCCCAAATCTAAACATTCTTAGCCAGATTGCCTTTCCCCCGTGGGGAATAAAATACCGAATCTCTAGATTATGTACTGAGTAAACCTCCCTTCAAGTCATTCACTGCCCCGACACGTAGGCAAACATCCTTCCATCATATCAATACTGCCGAATAATAATTCATAAGAATCATGGCAACTTGTGCCTAGCCTCAGATCTCTCAGAAGTACCGTTACTGAGCTTAAATGACAGAATATCCTTCCACAAGGCGACGATAATAGCTCAAACAACCCCGCAGGGAGAAACACCTCGCACCACATTCGTAGTACCATTACAATACTTCAATTCTCGACTTATAAACAACAGTTCACGTCGCGTAAGATTGAGTAGAAAGGAAACAAGGGCATAAGCCTCAAGGAATCAAATCGCAAGATGAGGAATCAAGAAGGGATGTACTCCTAGCAACCATGTAGTGTCTCGAAGATAAGTCCAGACGTCTCCGTACTGATCCACTTGCTCATGACTCGTGAGACCTAAAGGAACCTAGTGCTCTGATACCATATTATCACGATCCAAAATCCACTAAGGGTCGTGATGGCGTCGGACACCGCTGTCAGGCAAGCCAACCAAATACTTAATTAAATTCTTTTAAATATTTCCGAAATCACTTATTTTATACGTTTAAACAATACATAGTAATTTTCACTAATTAAATAATAAAACATTTAACAACTTTTAAAATTTCTGAATAAACCCACAGACATCCCAAAACCCAGTGTCACAAGTGCATGAGAAATTTCTAAGAAATAACATAATACAATAACCGTTTGGAATACAATATTGGATAGAAAATAAATACAGTAATCTGAAAGAGGCTTGCTGGCTGCAGGTCGTCTCAGAAAGTGGAGTTCACCTAAGTGTCCGTATCAACCATGCTGCTACGCCTACTAGGCCACTAGAGATGCATGTGCATATGAAAAAATATGCACAGAAGTGTAGTATGAGTACGAAAACAACGTGTACATAATGAGCATCCCATCTAATCTCGAAGAAGTAGAGATAAGAAGTCGACTTCGACACTTACTGGTGGTCCAATAATGTTATATCAATAATATATTAAATATTGGATTTTTATAAACATGATTATAATTCAATATGTTGAAGCAAGTAAACAATTCTTTCTTTTATAGGAAATTTCCCAATTCCTTTTCATCATTTATACAAATATTCTTAAGCCGGAAAGAGGCAATAACAACTTCAATAAGTTCCAAGGCAAGCAATACAATCATGCGCAAATCATGCCGAGGACGTACGACTCGATCCAACAATATTTAAAATGTGGACTTCCAGAGGGTTGAATGGCGCGAACCATAAACGCATCTATTACCACACTCGCGAATCATACATGTGACATGGTCAAATACAATGTCACGCCCCAAACTTTGGGGGCGAGATCGACACCCGGTACCTTACTCAACCGAACACGAAATTGCAACTAAAGGATTCTGAACATATGATGTCACGCTTTTGGCCACGGGCCACATTGAAAGACGACAGCGAATGCTGACTAAATATTAATATAAAACTTGGCCAACAAGGCCGTTATATTTATTACAGCTGACAAACTAACCAGATATACATACAAGTCCTAAAAGCCAAACATACTGCACTAATTGATAAGATAGGTCTACAAGCCTCTACTAATGTATATACTGTGATCGGAACGACTCTCCGACCTACCCATGACATATATACGTATATATATACAAGATATACATAAGTCTTTAGACCCGAAAACTTCGAAAGGCATGGAGCTTTCCGATCAAGCTGAACTCAGGTAATACTTATTGAAGAGGCCTACTCGTCTGTCTGTCTGACCTGCACGCATGAAATGCAGCGCCTCAAGAAAAGGGACGTCAGTACGAAATAATGTACTGAGCATGTAAGGCAATATACTGAAAGTTGTAACTGAACTGATAATATAATAACTGCAAGTAGCTGGAAGTCAAAGATAATATAAAGAAATGCTTACCTGCTGATACTGACTCAATTCTCTCAATATAATAAGAAAAATAGTTGTCCGGCCCTATAAGGCTCGGTATATATATATAAAAAAATAACTGCTCTGTCGTAGTAGGCTCTCTCAAAAGCGCTCGGCCATACTAGGCTCTGTGTATTGACCAACTGGGCTCGCTAATAAGTGCTCGGCCACAATATGATCGGTATGTATATATAACTGCTCTGCCGTAGTAGGCTCGCTCATAAGCACTCGGTCGTACTATGCTCTGTATCTCGGCCAATTGGTCTCGCTCATAAGTGCTCGGCCATAGTAGGCTCGGTATATAATTTACCATCTGATCAGAGGTTTCCCAATAGGGGCCTGCCCATCGATTATAGCTCAATGGTAATGAAAATACTTTTAATACTATATATATAGTCTCTCTGTTCTCTTGACTGGAATAAAGAAATACTAAACTGAATATGAATTCCCGATAAGAATAATATGATAACTGACAAAACTAGGGAAATATTAAACTCCTGCACGTATTTAAATTGGTTTCCTATGATAACACTTGCACTACTAATTATATATGGTCATATTTGCCTTTTGTCAACCTAAATTTCTTAATCACATGACGAAGGCAGTAGTATTTCTCAGGAGGTTGCACTTATTTGTCCATAAGACTAACTTATATTTGGTTATTTATTGGCTTCAGCTCTTTCTAGGTAAATCATGGATACCTTTAATTGAAAAGGTTCTATTGTACATTCAAACATGAAATGCAAGTTAACAATTGGTTTTTTGAACACACTTCCCGTTATTAGAGGGAAAAGTATGTGTATATATATATATATATATATATATATATCCTAAAGGTAGTAATTTTGATCTAGCAGGATATGCTGATGCTGATGTTGGTTGCATCCCTATTTTTGTGATAACACTAGTGCTATTAGTATGAAAAAGAACCCGATTCATCATAAGAGAACTAAGCACATAGATGTTAGGCACCATTTTTCAGGGACAACTATGAGAAAAGCTTGATCACTGTGGAGTTTTGTGCTACTAACCAGAAAATTGCTGACATCTTCACAAAAGCCTTAAGTAGAGATCACTTTGAGAGGAACAGATTGGAACTAGGGGCATCCAAGTTGAGGCGAGCCCTCGATCGTGAGAAGAGGATCGAGGAGTATGTTCGCTGCCGATCTTGGAGAGAGGTATTCGAGGAGGTTAGTGCGAGGGATTTCATTCTCTCAGAGGAATTGGCTCGAGCAAGGGCGGATGAGTGTGGCGCTTGATCACTTTTCGTAGATGTTGCAGAGGGTGAACTTGACGAGTTGTAGCCCTTTGGCACAGGATATAGATTCCACCATTTTGTATCTTTGTTTCCGGCGCGCAGGGAATGTCTGTAGGTGGAGAATTCTCTTTCATATGTAATATAAGAAGAATTTTAAAGCTTTATTCCTCTTGTACCTTTTTTTTATCGTCGCTTTCGATCGCATAGACTGTTTTTGGATCCAGTCCCCAAGTCGTGTTGTGACTTGAGCTTCAATTGGATTTTTGGCTCCTCCCGACTGCATGGGCTGAGGGCAATGGCCCTTTGTGCTCCTGGATTGAAATGATTTTGAGGACGCGTGGCATGGAAATTTGTCTTGGCTGACGATAATATCGTTTGGGCAGTGCCTTTAGGCATATTGCGGATAAATTATCCTCGAGTTCAGTCTTCAAGTCAGGATCTGACTCGAGCTTAATATACTCTTGAGCCTGTTTGGGTTGGCGATAACGGTTTTTATTTCCTACTTTTGGGCATTTGGCGATTTTTCGATTACAGTCTTCGAGTCGCATTGCGATTCGAGCTATAATTGACCCTCAATCTTTCTGGAGATTCCGGTCAATAGTAGTGGCATCGATGTCACCCTCGGCGTATTATAATTTTTGGATCCAGTCTCAGAGTCACGTTGCAATTTGAGCTGTAATTGACCCTTAAATCTCGTTTAGTTTTCGACCAGCGATTGTGGCTTTTCTGTCATTTGGTCGTTGTGACCTTTTAGTACGTGGCCCGTAGGCTTGCGTAGTTAACTATTTTGGATCCGGTCTTCGAATTGGGTTACGATTTGAGCTCGCTTTAATCCTCATGTTGTCAATTTTTAAGCTGGCGACAATGGCTCTTACGCTGCATGGTCGTAGAGACCTTTTACGCTGTAGGGTTGTAGGGACCTTTTAATATGAGGCCCACAGACTTGCTTAGCTAGCAACAATGGCTCTTATGCTATTTTTGCCTGGGGTTTTTTGTAGGCTTTGTTTCCGCTTGTTAGTGTCTTTTTGTATATTTTTGCCTGACCCGTTGTCGATTCTGAAAGAGCGTCGATTTCAAGTCGTAGTCGGCGATGTTTTGAGCAACTCGTAAGGTTCATAGCTTATGGGTCAAGTAGATCGACGCTCTTGCAATTTCGGAGCTGACGTGGTCGGGACTCATTTTTTTGCCTATTGAGGGAAGCCTATTTTTTAACCGGTTCTTTTCGAAGAAAATTCGGAGTATTTTTTAGCGACAGTGGGTCATCCCCGAGTCGCATTATTTGGGCTGTATCAGCCATTTTGACCATAGTCATGTGCATTTGGTCGTGGCCATTTTTTATCCCGAGCTGCAGTTTTAGGTGTCTACACCAAGGGTATGCCCTTTAGGGATTCTTACAAATGCGACGTATAGCCTAAACTGCAAGATTTTTCATGTTTGTTGAGGTCTTACAGTTTGTGGAGAATAGATCTGGTTATACCTAGGCTGCCCGCTAGGGTCTTATAATTTTAAATTTTCCAGCACGTGGATATTGGTGGCAGTCTCCGAGTCATTGAGTTGTTAAAGCTTGAAGACCTCTTCTCGTGAGCTCGGAGTTGCCTTATAAGGGATTGATAAGCCCGGTGTCCCAACCCTGGGGTCATCCGGGCACCGAATCTTTTAAGTCTCTGAGTATCTCGAGATACATCTGGCGGAGGGATTTTTGCTGTGAATACGCCGAAATAATCTTCTCCGAAGCATGGAATGCCTAAAAATATTCTTTATTGCTTGGCGAAAATATATGCTGTAAATACATGTCATCCCGTTGTTGTGAGTCCGGCCCATATAGGTGTGACTTCTCCGATTATCCGATGTGTTATATGGTTCTGCATTGGAACTTAGAAGAGAGAATAGCGATCTCATCGAATCCCATTCTTGGGTGGGGGTATGCAGCTCTGCTAATAATCTTGTTGGCGAAATTCTCCATGTTAGAAACCCGGTTGAGAAAAGAATGCTCGGCGGGCCCCGTGGGTACCTCGGACTCCCGAGTGGGGTTCAGGCCTACCGAATGCCTCAGCTGACTGCCTGCATACATGTTAGCAAAAAGAAAAGAAACAAAACAACGAAAAAGGGCAGAGTATGTCTTCCTTTCCGTGAAGTGCGTAGGCATCATTTCGGGGAGCAAGTCCTGCCGCAGCCTTCTGCCACGTTCGACCAGGCCTAACTAAAGATGTGGTTATGCTTACCCTTCGACCCCTTCAAGGGCAATGCCGGTGATGGGTCATATGGTGAGGGATCTCCTCTCGTCGCTTGTAGCTAAATATTTTATCCCTGTGTATGTCGTGGGGTTTCACCCCTTTGGCAGAGTAGGTCAGAGTCGCCTCCGAGTGACGTATTTGCTATTGTCTGTATAAAGCGCCCGTGCCCTACACGCTCAACGTATCAGCCTGAGCTCGGGCGGATTGCGTATAGGGAGTGATTTGGTTGTTGTGGCGATTTCCATTAGGAACCTAACAGAGATTCGGCGCGAGAGCGATGTCGGTCTGGATTGTCCTATTGGCTTTAGCCTAACATCGTTGGTATAGTTGGCCAAGCCACAAGTACTCATAAACACATGCTTTATTTGAAATAAGTCGAATAAAAAAGAGGATTACAAATATGTTAATGTGATACCAAGGTGGAATCTAGCGTCCTTTCCCTCGGGCGCGAGGGTGTCCTTTGGGAGCATTTTTTAGGACCGTCCCTTTCAGTTGATTGGCAATTGCATTCTACACTCTACGGATCTTTGTAGGGTGCTGCCATCCTTTTACAGCTGTAGAGATACGCCTTGGCTCGTCGGCTCCATTTTTTCAGATCTCATTCCTTCCGTGGAGCTGGATCTGGGTCTGCCCGCTCGATGCCACTTCATGGCGACCTTTGTTGAATGGCATAATTGTTGCTTTTTTGGGCCTGTGACCCCCGAGCGCCTCGAGGTTCCCGTGGCGGGCCACGGTTTCCTTGGAGGGGTTATGATCGAATAGGTCTGAGCTTCTTGGAGTTCCTGGCTTCGATTATAGTGACTACTATGCTTGGTACTGCAATGTCGAAGTTGTATTCCATCGGGCGAGGTTTCCTTGCCAGCTGTGTTTTATTGAATCTAGTACCGTTGGAGGTTCCTTGAGGGAGTTGTCCTCAGGCTACTTCTTTGTTTTTGTGAGGCGCATTGCACCTCGAGTCGTCTCTTTCATTCGCGCCACATGAGTGATGCATCCACTCGCTTGGTGTCAGCTTCTTTGCTGGGAATCTGCCTGGATATGCCGAACTAGAGGAGGTTCTTGGATGGTTGTCTACGACTCTAATTTGGGACTTGTGTCGGTTGTGGGCATCCAACCAAGCCTTGGCCGGATATCTAACCAGGCTTTGCTTGAAATGCCCTGGAGTCTCCTGGTATGCTTTGTTTAGGTTTTGGGCGAAGGCCTGTGCTGCCCAACTACCCGAAACCAGGAGCAGTCTCGTTCGTCTTATCAAGGAGCGGGGTGCGGCTTCACGCGACACTTTATTTCTTCTCCGTTCGAACTCAGGTGGATTGGGACCTCTTATTATTGCTTTGATGGCGCCGGCGCATGCTTCCGCACTGATATGTTAAGCGGGTTTATGAGGTCAGGTGCCGGGCAGTGGCACTAGGTCATGGTTTCTTTCAGCAGATTTTCTTCGAATCTCCTTATCGGGACGGGTTTGAGTTCAATATTTTGGAGGTCGCTGTTCTTGGACGAGCGTGCGTAAGTGGTGATTCGCCCATAAGGATTCGAGGTCCTGTCATACCTAGGGAGATTCGTCATTTCTGACTTTCGTGAAATGAGTTCCAGGATCATATCTTTGGGAGACGGTTGCTGTAGTAGTTTCCGCGAGCATGATTTGATCCTTTCGATAAGGTCTTCCAACATCCTTTCTGCTACGGGGTAGGTTGCCGGTCTTTTGTTGCTCGATATCTCGGGTACTAGATCGACATAAGGAGATATTTCTAGTTCTTCTGCGTTGGGAGTCTCCGGGCGATTCTATAGCTGAGCGATAGCCAAATGTCGTTCTTGCAACATTTTAAAAATAATATGAAGATTAGCTTCCTGTTCTACCCGGGCTAGGATTTTTTTGGGCTTTCTGTTGGTCGACGTGCTATGTGCCGTCATTGGTGCATGAGACTTCGTTGTCCTGATGCGCGGCGTGCAGGCTCGCGTTCGCTCGAACCGATCTAGATGCGTTATCGGGGTAATGCGGTGTCGCACCAGTCGTTGGAACGCCCATATCATTCACTTTGTGATTTTTGGGTTTATCATTCTCAATCTCCCTCATCGAGTTGGAGATTAACCTAAAATCGAAAGATCTTCGGCAAGAAAAAGTGTGAAAGATAATGTGCATTTGAGTGACGAAACTAGCTAGAAAATAATCACTATTATTTTTAGCCCCACGTTGGGCGGCAAACTATTTACCGTGAAAATGGTAACAATAATTAAATTTGTAAATGGGATTCTAAAAATACGTGATCTATTCCCGAGCTAGTTTTTTAGGGCGGTAGGTGCTAAAACATGAAGTACAATGACAAAAAACGAGTTAAGCTAGGCAGAAATTGAACCAGTAAGGGGTTGTTGCCCGGGCGTAAGATCAGCCAGTAGACACCTCGGGGCCGAGGTTTGAGCCTATCTCAGGCTGTCGAGGGCAGTCAGGAAGGGGATAAGTAGCAAAAATATAGCTAAGAAAGGCTCTATATTATCAATATTGAGCAAAATAATGAAGAACAAATGAGAAAATGATAAAGTGCTAAGGCGACCTCGAGGTTGATGAAGATAGACAATTTAGAAGAAAGAGAGAGGGAGGGAGATATTATTGCATTTTTAGAGAAGTGAAGCAACATCATTCCTTTACAAGGTAGCATGAGTCCCCTTTATATAGGAGGGGAACTCGGATACAAGTACATGTTTATTAATTGCAAGAGTACGAAGATGGGATGACTTGATGCAAGGCCTCACAGTAGGCTCTAGATAGGTGGGGCCTGTCAGATACAACTGAGTGCCTAGGGGACTTCCCCTTCTATTCTGACCTCAGTCCCCGATTCCTCCGAATCGGGCTTCGATGAGCCCTAAGGCTGAGAACTCGATCACGACCTACCGCCCTCGAGGCCTCGGGGCAAGCTTCCGAAATGTCTTCACAGCAAAAAATCAAGTCTTCTAATTTTGCTACGTACAATGTGTAACGACCCGGTCGGTCATTTTGAGAGTTAGAGCCCCAATCCCCGATTAACTGATTCCCCGTATCATTTTCTGCTATAGCGACTTGCGGGGAGTTTACGTTTTAGGTTTTGGAGTGTTTTGGGACACTTAGTCCCTAAATGGAGGCTTAAGTTTTAAAATTTGGACCATATTTGGAATTGTGTAAAGATGACTCTAGAATCGAATTCTGTCAATTCCGTTAGCTCCATTGGGTGATTTTAGTCTTTGGGCGTGTTCGGATTATGTTTTGAAGGTCCGTAGCTTATTTAGGCTTGATGGTAGAAGCCGAATTTTGGAGTTTTGGGCCGGTAGTGCAATTTTTGATATCGGGGTCAGAATCTAATTCTTGAAGTTGGAGTAGCTCCGTATTGTTGATTATGACTATTGTGAAAAATTTGGGGCCATTCGGATGTGTTTTGGCTGGGTTCGACATCTGTTGTCGAATTTTGAAGTTTCAAGTTCATTAAGTTTGGGTTGGAGGATGAATTGTGTTTTTAGCATTTTTTTGATGTGATTTGAGGGCTAGACTAAGTTCTTATAGTATTTTACGATTGGTTGGTATATCTGGTTGAGGTCCCGGAGGCCTTGGGTGTGTTTCGAATGCTCAACGGGTTGAAAATTTAACTTAGGCCATTGCTGAAGATTTTCTAGTGCTGGTGTAATCGCACTTGCGGAGAGGTCACCGCAGGTGCCAGCCTGTAGAAGTGGGGCTTGGATCATAGAAGCGACTTGAAGGGAGTGGAGCAGAGTCTGCAGGTGCGAAGATTTTCCCGCACCTGCGATGGTCACAAAAGCGGAGAGTTGGGCGTAAGTACGAGCTTGGGTCCGCAGGTGCAATGAAATTTCTGCACCTGTGACATGCACAAATCATCACTTGTTGCAAAAGCATAGGTAAGCTGAGTAAGTGATTTTCGTAGAAGCGAAGGATTTACCGCAGATGCGGCACCGTAGATGCGAAGAAAAGTTTGCAGATGCGGTTTACAACAACAACAACAACAACCCAGTATAATCCCACTTAGTGGGGTCCGGGGAGGGTAGTGTGTACGCAGACCTTACCCTTATCCTAGGGAAGATGCAGTTTGACTGGTAGAAAAAGAGCTAAGTGCGAGGGTTTTAGTTCATTATCCATTTTTGGACCTTGGGAGATCGAAAATTGGAGATTCTTTGAGGGATTTTTAGAGAGAGCTTTGGGGTAACGAGTCCTTACTCGGTGTTGGCTTTATTTCATTAATCTATTGTTGTTTTCTTCATTGAATAAAGGATTTTGAGTGAGAAAGTTGGGAAAATGGGAGAAAAGTTCCCTAATCGAATTTCTGAGTTTTGAGTGGGATTTAGACCTCGGATTTGGATAATTTTGTTATGAGTGATCTCATGAGTGAATAGGTGTTCATAATTTATGAATTTTACCCGATTCTGAGACATTGGCCCGGGAAGGCTTTGTGGGCGTTTTTCTAATTTCTTGCCTTAGCTTTGATTTCTTTAGCTAGATTAGTTCCTTATGTTGATACTTAATTTTCCCCCTATATTTTTCATATATGTAAAATACCTTTCAAAATAGCATGTATATGCATATATAAGCATTTTCCAATGCTACATTATTTCTCCTTAATTTTTCAAAGATTTTAAAATCAATTTAGTACCCTATTTTATCAAGAAAAACCCAATAATTATCCCTAAAAATTATCTTTTTTAGTGATTCATTTATTGGAGTCTTATTTTTATATAAAAATATATCTAAGGTATTTTTACATATTTTTTCCAAACTTATTTGTTATTTTTTAGGATAGAATTGTATAATTGCAATATTAGCCATTTTTAAAATTCATTTCATATTCATAAAATGAGATTTTATATTTTAAAATTGATAATTAGGTATTATAAATCATTTTTGATGCTTTTAATTTATTTCCAGAAATCAATTTACTATTTTTATTATTTTAAAGGGAAAAAATTGGCTATTTAAATAACAACCCAATTCATTTCAAATTTAGCCTAAAATCTGACCCCAAATTGTACCCTAATTTTAGCCCAATTTCAATTAATATCCAACCCAAGACCCCAAGCCCAATCCTAAAACTACCCGACCCAACCCAGATCAAATCTTGGCCGTTGATCAATTTTGATCAACGGTCTAGATCCACCCTTACCTTTTTAACCTAACGACTCCCCCAATACCCCTCATTTTCCCTCACTCGTCTCTATCTCTCTAACTTCTGGTTCTCTCTAGAACCTTCCTTCTCCATCACTTTCCGATGAGTTCTGTTTATCCTTCTCCGGCCACCTTCCAACCTAAATCTATGGTGGTTTCGCCACCCACCAAGCCACCTATGGCTCCTCAAGTTTGGTTAATTGAAGCTGCATGACTCGACCACGAAAAGTTGGGGTTCAGACCTTTGTCGACTCAAGTTCCATGTCCATCTCGGGCCCGATTCCGGCAAGCTATGTCTTTTTCGAAGCCTGGTCTCGATCCTATTGCTATGATCCAAGCCATTCTCATCATTTGGATTCCTCTGAAAGCCTTTCTTATCTTTTGCGTGTTTCTTCTATTGTATTTGCCTCTACTGTGTTCTTGTGTGTTTTTTCTACTGTATTTTTTCCTACTGTGTTCTTGAGTGTTTCTTATTAAATTTCCTCTACTATGTTCTAGTTAAGTTCCTTCTAATTCTTCTCCTACTATTCTTATCAATTTTTCATTATGTTTCGTACTAGCTTCTTCTACCATGTTTTCTTTGAGCATCTATTGTGTTTCACATGTTGCTCTTCTACCATGTTTCTCATGAGTTTCTGTTGCTGAAAGGAACATGTTAAAGATTTCAGTTCTTTTTTGAGACCTCTGAACTTGTTTCGACTTAATTACTTGTCCTCTCATATTTGCACTCGATTGATGGTAGAAACCCTAGAATTTGGGGGTTATTCTAAGTTTGTAAATCATTGGCTATATGATTTGCTTGAACTGGTTTTATTTCAAAAACCCTAACTCGTTCAGACATATTTCGAGTCTCTGAACTGAGCTTTGAAATCTTTGTTTTCATATGATTCTGAATTTTGCTAAACTCTTCTAAGGTCTTTTGCACTGGAATCTTTGTATGCTACTAGATGCTTCTTCTCTTCTACATAGCTAACCTATTTGACAACCATGCTTCTGTAGTCTATTTTCTATTGATGTTGCAATGACACAACACCTTCTTTCATGCTTGACATGTCTGTATGATCTTTATATGTGATACACTTTCCTCCAAAATGGCTTTTTAATTTGTGATTAGTTCAGACTTCCTTCTGAATAGGTCTGATTGATTTCTTTCCATTGTTTGCTGATTTCCCTGTGATTTGACTTAAGCTAAAACCTTTCTCAGCTTTTCTAACTTGGTTAATTCATGGACCAATAATTATAAAATCTTAGGCCTTTGATTTTACCGGCTACTAATTGAACTTTCTTACTTTATTTGTTCAACCGTCTATTTCAAAATTTTGTCCTTAAGTAACTTTTTATGTATTTACCACTAATTACCTACTTTGCACAAAAGAAGCTTGTTTGATTTCTTTCCTTAAATAACTTTTACCGTTTGAATCTGAATTCCTTAATTAAAAGAAGTCTTGTGTAATTGATTCTTAATTGATATTCAGTTCCTTAACTGCTTTCTTACATTATTTCCGCCTGATTTTCACACTGTAAATGCACAACTCTTTCACAATCACCAATTCACAATCTTTCTGAACATACATTTATACACAATAGTATTCTCTCTTTTTGTCTGCACTATAGCCTATTTACATGACCTACTGATTTTCTCAATTTGTCTCTTTAAAACTGGTATGTCCGGATTTAATCATTAGCACCACAACAATGTGTACTTACTGCTTTTGTATCCATGTCTACTTATTGTTTCTGTAGAGTTCAACACTTAAATTAGCATGATGACTTCCTTCTGCTTGTTTCTATTATGAATCCCAAAACCCTGCCCTCTATGTGTTTGAGCTATGGTTTAAGGCATGGCAATATTCAAATTATTGTCCATGAACTGAACTTGATCCCTTGGGATCCTAGCCTCTAATAGCGTGATCTAGTAGGCTTAGGGGGGCATACTAGCACTCTCCATTGCTGGGTATGCCCATAGCCTGCCTTGCATCTTTCAATTTCCCCTTTCCCTTGAACCCCTATATGTACTATTTTGTAACTACTTCCCTCCCACATTCCTCTCTCAGAATTCTGTTCCTGCACTTGCACTCTCTCCTAGTTTTAAGTTCTGCCCCCCCTCTTGTGAGCCTTGCCTTGGGACCTTGAGTTCCCTCTTAACTTGGACACTTGAGGGCTGGCCCTTTCCACAATGCACTATGTCTTAATCTGATGATACAGTTGGGTGTAAGCACTGTCAGGAGTTCATTTGAAACTCTTAGGGAACTCTGACACACTCAAATGAGAGAAAGGCTTTGGATCATGATCTTTGGAGTTGGTTTACCTCATATTTCAGACATGAAGCCTGAATCAGGCTCTCCTTAGTTGTACTTTTTTAATTTCTGATGTATTCTGGGGTGTAATAATTTTGTAATAAACTCTTGGGGATGGCTAGTGAAAAGGGAGGGATAACTATGTATGCAAAGGGTAGATATCCTGCCTATAGGTGTTTTTTCTAAAATTTTGCATTCTCACATAGATATCCTGCCTATAGGTGTTTCTGAAATTCTGCATTTTCTCACATAGACATCCTGCCTATAGGTATTTTGCATTTTCTCACATAGATGTCCTGCCTATAAGTATTCTGCATTCTCACATAGATATACTGCCTATAGGTATTTCTGAATTTCTGCATTCTCACATAGATATCCTGCTTATAGGTGTTTCTGCATTTCTCTTGTAGCTACTATGACTATAGGTATTATGCATTCTCTCATATAGAAATCATGTCCATGAGTATCTGGAAATCAGAACTCTACATATTGTTGATGCCCCATTTTTCTAAAGGCGCAATCGGGTTTATGGCATTTGGGCGGAGAACTCTTTTCCTTTTGGGAATTGGGTTTGAGATTTAGAGTCGCCACCTAATGATTAGAGTGCATTAGGACACTAATAAAGGTTTGAGTTGAAGAACTAGAGTTTGGGTAAGGTCTAGAAATTATCTCGGGGGGAAGGTGTTAGGCACCCCCCAAGATCCACTAATGTGGTTCCCAGCCATGCTACAATTGTGACTTAAATGTAAACAACAAATAAACATACAAAACAACTTTCACATAACGATTGCAAACAAAGGGAATTGTAAATGTTAAGTAAAGATACTGAAGTTTGGGAATAGGGGATTTCATAATTATTTAAAGAATATACAAGTGCAAAAAAGTGAGGGTCAAATAATTGGTACAAATAATCAAACAAACGAATGAAATAGGGGCAGAGGTTTTTGGGGAAGAAAACAGTGCTGAAAACTAGACAATTAAAAAGATCTTGTGCATAATAAGTGAAAGAGTTGAAGAAACTAAACATCTTAAAAAATTCTGGAAAAAGGGAAGTGAACAAGTAAAGAGGAAGGGGGGGGGGATCCTAGGTTTATAAATAACATGGATCACACCACGCAACACCCAGTAACCATTTATACATGTGGTGCTATCGCATGATCATCATATCCATGTCTATCCTTTCCCACTATGTTAAGGTACTAAATCGCGGAATGGTCTCGTTACTTATTGCATGCTACTATTTGCCCCAATCCTATCAGTGCCGGAGGCAGTTGGGACTACTAATCCTAAAGGGAAGAGATATTGGCTTTCAAAGTTTTAAAAGGACAAAAATCTAGTGCGACAAACAAAACACATAGGAGCAGTAAAAGGGAAAACACATAACAGTTAAAGGCTCAAATAGGCCTCTTCACTTAAAGAAACAAATTATCTAGCATAACTTAAAATACTGGTTATCGGCTGAATTAAATTTAAAGAGTTAGGACAGACTGCTTTATCACATATTTTTTAGATGAGAAGTTCGAATTAGGCCTTGTCTGGTTGTAGTTTATCAGGGACTGACGCAGTTGATTAATTACCTACTCATTTGCCTAGATGAGGCCTATAAACATGATATCTAATGATACAGAAGGCGTACTGATTTTAAAGAAAGGTTACTGGTTTTATAAACAAAGTTATGCATATTTTAAATGACCTTACTACCGATTTTAAACTCATAGGTGAAATAGACGAAGCTGATCAACTGATTATATCCTATAGGCATGATTTCTAAGCGTTGTTGATTTTAAGACGACTGTGTAAGTGCAGGAGTCCTATAGGTATGGTATCTAGAATGAGGTTGATTATTGTTAAACCTATGATTATTTGCCTAATGACAGACATATATGCAGAGGTGGAGAAACAAAACTATAAGCATGATTTCTATATGCAAAAACTTATAGGCATGGTTTCTAGTAATGAAACAATCTTATAGGCATGATTTCTATATGCAGTAATGAACAAACTATAGCCAGGATTTCTAAATGCATAAGCGTAGAAACTTATACATGATTTCTATATGCAGAGACTTATAGGCAGGAGTTCTATATGTTATGCATGAATGCAGGATTTGTAAATAGTAATCCCTATGAGCATGCTGTCTATCCATATGCATACACAAATGACCCTTCCCTTTTTTACTCGAACCTCATAGTTATTATAAATTATTATAGACCCGAATGAATCAAGAAGGATAAAAAAATTACATTAAAAATTCAAGCTATAACCAAACAGCCTAATTCAGACTCAAGGTCTAACAATATGAGATAAACCAACTTCCAAAGATCAGATTTCCAAAGCCTTTCTCATCTTTTGGGTGTGTCAATGTTCCAAGGGGCTTCATGAACCCCAAGCAGTGCGTACACCAAAATACATTGCAGAATGAGATTATAGTGCAGTGTGGAAGGGCCAACCCTCAAATGTCCAAGTTTAGAGGGAACTCAAGGTCCCATAGCAAGAATCATAGGAGGGGGGCAGAACTTATAGTCTAAGAGTAAGTGTAAGTGCAATAGAGGGGGGAATTAGGGAGTCCAGGGCAGGCTAGTGGTCATGACCAGTAATCAAGAATGCTGGAACACCCCTGACCAACCTGTTAGCCAAGTCTTAGGAGTTAGGATCCATTGAAGATCAAGTTCAGATCTGAGTAGTAATTTGGATATTGCCAGGCCAAAACTTTAACCCAGACACATAGATGGGAATAAGGGGTAGGGATTTACAGTAGAAACAAATGCAAGGAAAGAACATACATATTTTAATCACTGAACATGAACACCAGAGTAAACAAGAATGCTGAAACTATAAAGTAAACACATAGAGGTGAGGTAGAAAAAATTAAATCAGACATGCCAGTTTCAGGGAAAATAGGTAAAAAGAAACAGTAGTCTTGGAAAGCCAATTTGTAAGGAAGCAGTCCCAAAACACCTCAGAAAAGCATAGTGTGTTGCCCTAAGTAAAGGTTAGTTTTGAAGACTGACAAAGGAACTCATGATGAACCAGGTCCATCCAGTGGTCCATCCCTCAAGTGCACAAAAACGGGCAGATTCAAGCATGCAGGTTTCACGTGATCGAGATAAGCTTAACTTGATGTATTTAATATCTCCTGATCGAAAAGGTTGCATAATTGATAAGGAGAAGGACTCCTTACTCAAAGATAACACTATCCAAGATAGGGAAGGAGTTAGAAGTTGAAATAAATTAAAACTCTTTCACCAAGGAAGAGTTCCATCAGAACTCTAGTTATTTCTTCATCTACTAACTCTATAAATTGCAGGATGTTCTCGCATTAAATTGTTGCACAAAAACGCAGAAGTTAAATGTGAATTGGGAGAAAAATAGCAAGTCTTTTTGCAAGCAGTTCATGTGTGATTCAAGTGTGCAAACCAGAAGCTACATGAACAAGATTGAAGAACAGCTCCATAAAGAGTTTTATGTATCTTTCTTTATTTCTAGTTCAATTGTAGTAGGTATTTTATATTGTACCTTTCAGCTTTATCTAGAAGCAATTGTAATAGGTAATTTGAGTATTCAAGTTAGAGTTAACTTGAAGTTGTCGCAGCAGTCAGTGGCTGGTTGCCACAACAGGATTAGAATTAATCCTTAGGTTTACAAAGAGTTTTGTAAATGCAGTTTTGGCTCAGTGATTTTAGTGGAAAATTGGGAAAATCCTACTGAGTAGTAGGTCGTGGTTTTTCACCTTTTGAGCCAGGTGTTTTCCACGTAAAAATCTCTATGTTATTTATTTTATGTACTTTTAATTCCGCAAACAGCAGTAGTTAGTGCATCTAGAAGAACCAGGTCCTTCCAGAAGCAGTTTAAGCAAAAAATTGGGTACCACACAAATCACCCCCCTCTTGTGTGGTATTGATGTTTAGAACATCAATTGGTATCAGAGTAAGTTATCCTTGAAGAGGCTAACACCTTAGGAAAAGATCAAGATGAGTGGACTACTTGGAAATTGGGAAGGGCAATCCACTGATAGACCTCCACTCTTTAATGGCCACTACTACTCTTGGTGGAAAAATAGAATGAGAGATCACATCATCGGAGAAGGCTATGAGCTATGGGCCATTGTCACTGATGGTCCCCTAGCTACCATGAAGAACAATGTTTAAGGGGTAGATGTGCCAAAAACAAGAGCTGACTGCTGTCGACGCCCCCCCCCCCCTTTTTTCCAAGGCGGAAAGCGGGTTTCGACATTATGGATGAAATGACTCTTATATTCCCTTTTTGCGGGGAATTGGGTTATGGATTTTGGAGAGTCTCCACCTAATGATTATAGTGCATTAGGGCACTTTAAAAGAAGAGAAGAAGATTTTGAAAGAAAACCAGAGTTCGGGTAAGGGCTTGAGATTATCTCGAGGGGAAGGTGTTAGGCACCTCTAAAGATCCACTAGTGTGGTTCCCGGCCTTGCTTAGTTATGACTTTAAGAAGAGTAGGAGCAGACGAGCAAAGTTTGCACATAAGAATTACAAGCAATTTGACAATTTTGAAAGAAGAATGGCACAAGTAAAAAGAGAGTTTTAGTTTGAAGAAAACATTTAAATAAAGGAAAAGTAAAGAAAGAGGGTCCTAGGTTTAACTATAATATGGGTCATTTGGTACAATACCCAGCAATCATTCTCACACGAGATGTTAACGCACCTTCATCATCTCCATATTCTACCCCTCCCACCCCATTAAGGTATTTAAGCGCGATTACTCTCGTTTACTTATTGCATGCTAGTACCCGTCCTAACCTATTAGTCCCGGGGTATTTGGACTCCTAATCCTAAAGGGAAGAAGGGGATGGAGGCATATAAGGAGTTTGAAAAGGACAAAATACTAAGGCGTCAATCAAAACAATAAGCAAATAAGTGGGGTACAAATCAAATACTCAAAGGCTCATACAAACCCCGTAAATCACAACAGCAATTAGTTTAGCATGACTCGCAAGTATTGATTTGGTCTTTAAAATTAACGGTGGATAGATTAGTTTAACACATAGAGTTGGATAACAAGTCCGCATTAGGCAACCCGGATCCAGTTGTCAGAACTTAAGGTATTTTTTAAACAAGTGATTCAGAAAATACTAATTTTAGACAAGAGCCTATACA